>BGNK01001134.1:15177-34044 GCA_003297005.1 Symbiodinium sp. clade A Y106 | reverse complement strand
ACCATCATTATCACCACCGCCGCCGCCACCACCACCACCACCACCACCACTACTATCATTATCATTATCATTATCATTATCATCATCATCATTATCATTATCACTATTACCATCACTGTCACTATCAGTCACTATCACCACCACCACCACCACCACCACCACCACCACCACCCCCACTACCACCACCACCACTATCCCGACTTCTCTTATGGCACTTCTTCTACTCCCTACGATTATGATGATCATGTTGCATCCCAAATTGCACTGGCATGTAACTGCCCCGTCGATTCCCTTCCGCACAGTAGACCTTGGGCTCGAAGCTATAAGCTCTGTTCTTTCAGATTCGGGTTGACCTGGGGTTCAGGTCTCGCAAGTAGCCAGTGCCTTTGCGGAGCCGGCACCCTGGACATGCCCGAGTGCTTGACCGGCTTGGGGTGCAAGACTACGATGCAAGAGCCGGAGCGTGAGGTCTCTTGAGAGGTCCATGCTGGAGCAGCACTTGGAGGCTCGGCACTGAAGCTTCGATTATCTTGGATTGATATCTTGAGGCTTTCTTCCTCTTGATACTGTCAAGTGCATGGGGTGCACCGAGTGCATCTCACCCGACTCACAAGCAGTACTAGTACGGATCCGTTTCAGATAAGACTGCAGCGGCACAGGGTGCGGATGAAGCCCATTGGACGGAGCCACTGCCCGAGGGGGCCGTGCTCTCAGATGCACGGCAGTGGAATTCAGTTCTGAGGACAGCTGGAGAGCCACGGCTGCTGCTGACCGTCACTAGCCATGAGCACGACATTCCCACTCCCTCTCTCTCTCTCTCTCTCTCTCGCGCTCTGTCTCGCTCTCTCTCGCTCTCTCCACTCCGCGTTTGTTGCAGATGTCTGTGTCTTTGCGCATCACCAGATCTCAGTTCACCGTCCACAATTGGGTGCACGACCGGATCAAAATTCGAGACTCTCCAATCTCGAGTTTCTAGCCAGCGCGCTACGTTGTATATGTATATGTATCTGTATATGTCTATGTCTATGTCTATGTCTATGTACATGTACATGTATATGTATATGTATATGTATATGTATATGTACGTGTGCATGTATGTATGTATGCATGTATGTATGTGTGTATGTATGTATGTATGCATGCATGGATGTATGTATGTATGTATGTATGTGTATGTACGTATGTCTGTGTATGTATGTATGTATGTATGTATGTATAGGCATGCACAGACGTGTGCATAGGTGCATGTGCGCACTGAGATAAGATAAATAGACACATAGATAGATATTTAGCTCGATAGACAGATAGATATGTAGATGCTGAATGGATAGGTAAGTAGTAAGGTAGGTCGGTAGGCAGACATATGTATATACATATACACATATAGATATAGAAGACACATAATGCGTGTCTGTAGGTGCAATGCAGTCCTGTGTGATGTATAGCTTCCAGCCCTCCATGCCCATGCCTTGCATCTACCTAGACCATTGCCCACCCAGACCGCAGACTGCAAGAGGCGTGGCAGACGTGGGAGCTTGAAGAAGAGGATCAATCTGAGGCCCTCATGCCGCCTCGTCGGCTCAGGGCGAGATCCAAACTTATGACCTCGAGGCGTAGATGCGAAGGAGGTTTCGGGGCAGATGATGCAAGACTTGTGTTGTCTGAAGAGGACAGTCGGGAAGATGAGGAGGCTCGGAAGAGTCCAGTAAGAGTAGCACAGAAGTCAACCTGGTGAAGTCGATTTGCACAGAGGATGACAAGGCCCCTGAAGAACTCCAATGCTGGTTTGCGACAATCAAAGCAGGATACATTACACATCATCATGAGAGCATTTACTGGGTTTCTTGTACTATGTATGAGCACCCAAATGAGTACAGCCTAGCATGGATCCGCACTGGAGGAGAGCTTCCCGGGCATGCACACAGAGCCGGACTCTCAGAGGTTGCTTGGGGTTTAGACTTTAGGGAAGTCCCCAGGCTGCGAGAAGACGTCCGCATGTGAGGTGCGAGGTTAGAATCGTTTAATTGTTGCAGACGCCAAGAAAATCCTTCCATCAGTATGCCTCAAGCCAGGTCGGTACCGTACTGACTTGAAATCCACTGTTCCACCGAAGCCTTTCCACTTCTTTCCCAGTTTTGGAGATTGGTCTCCGCCTGCGGCCGCGGAGGAGCTCTACTCCCAGCGATTTGATGTATTGTGGTGATTTCAGCCCAGTCTGGCGGAGACTTTGACTGAAATAATTGTAATCCGTATGTATTGTGTTTCTGTGTGTTTGTGTCTATATGCACGATCTGGAATCGGCTCATGGGGGTATAGCTTGACCACTACCGGAAGATGCCAGTGCTCGTTGTCCTGAGACCCTTGTCATGTGCGGGTGATTCCCCGTGTACGCAACCAACCTCTTGCGGCACGTCTCATTTCCCAATTACTCGCCTTACAGACCCCAAAAACTGTTAGTGTACATCAGTGGACTGCCCCAGGTCGGAAACGGATCAGCTGATGGCTCGGTAGGAAACGCAGAGACGCCACTGAGAAGTTCCAAAGGTCCTGGGACCTACGGCCGTACTTCAACTTTCGACTTCTGTGACTTAGTCTCTACGAAGAGCGACCGTCGAGGGGAAGTGCGGCCATTGTTGCATACCTGCTTTTCCTTCGGCAGTTGTGCGTCCGACATGCGATCGTATTGCTGCTTGCTGCTTACACGGATGCGGCAGGAGCAGCTTCTGTTTCATGCGGTTCATAGAATGTAGGTCCTCGCCGGCTTGATTCGTCCTTACTCCTGTTTGCTCGTGGGGCTGCGGTGTCCAGAGACACTGCAGCTGGCACCGGGGCTTTCATGAGGCCAATGTGCACAGATCAGAAGCAGCCTGTTTTGTAATTTCCAGGGAGAGTATACAATGACATGCAAGTGTATGGAGCGAATAATGCAGTGTATGGCCGCCTGGCCTGTAAGCCAGTGCATCAGAGTCTACAGGAGCCTCAATATGCATAATGTCATACAATACTTTGATATGTATATATGCATGTATGTATGTATGTATGCACGTATGTATGTGTGTATATATATATACACACACACCCCAACTTGTATGTGCATTTATGTGTAGAGTACCAAAAACACATGGTCGCATGTGCCAAAAATTCCACATCTTTTCCCGTCCATCTAGCTATCCATTTGTCTATCCATGTATGTATGTATGTATGTATGCACGCATGCATGCATGTGTGTATGTGTACATATATATATATATATTTGTCTGTATAACTATATGACTATATGTACCTACATATACACACAGTGCCTTGTCCTGGTTTATCCGTTGCATTTGCTAACCCAAACCCATACTATGACTTGAACAGAGGGCTGTCTTGTTGAGGATGCCACTACCTGTATATTCTGGTCCTCTGTCTCTGGAAGCTTCCAGTTCGAAAGCCTTATTTGCACGATGCAAGCTCGAGAGAATTGGCTGGTGGGGGTGAGAGCATCCTTTGCAAGAACTAGAGACTACAAGGAATCATCAGTATGTTTTGCAAAGTGTTCCCACCTCAGGACAGTTGAAAGTTGGCATCCTCAAAGGAGCCAAGCAAACCACACGAGCGAAGGACCGATGCAAAATCTCGGTGCTGCCTGCTTTCATATGCCTGCGGTTCACTAGCTTGGCTGTATCTTGTTCCTTGTTGGGTGGCAGAGGTTAATAGACCGAGTCCCTCAGCATAGGCCGAGAGTCCCGGCGGGATGATTCCACTAGCAGTACGCGCTAGCGTAAGGCGAGAAGGGTGACACGTGGCAGAACGGTTCGGCCGGCGATCTTCTTGAAGAGTGGGCTCAAAGGGCCATGCCAGGTGCCGACAAGGTTTGGCAGAACATAAGCAGCTTCAGACCTGGCTCCAGAGCAGTTCAAGACCTCAAGGGATTTCACCTTCATGCAACTTCAGACAGTGTCTTGTTTCCAACATGTCGGGCCATGACCTGACCGCTTACTTGGACTGCGCCTGCCTGCGTGGACTTCTCGCGTGGAGAGGCAGAAGACCTGAGAGCGGGCCTGGCATCATCTTCAGCGGGACTGGCTCCTCTTGTGCTCAGCCAATGCTCCGGTGTGCCATTGGAGGGGAGGGTGGAGTCCCCGGCTGCCAGTCCTGTGCAGTGGCCCTGCGTTACGGTCGGGGAAACCCAAACTGGAGGAACAATGTTGGGCTGATTGTCAGATGGGTGCAGTCAGATGGCAAAGTGAAGCACGTGCAGATCGACTGTGGTAAGACCTACCGTGATTCCGTGCTGACGGTGTACAAAGAGCACAAGGTCTTGTCGTTGGATGCAGTGTTTTTGACGCATGACCATGCTGACGCAATTCTCGGTGCTTGGTAGAGAATTAGTCACGCTGTCATCAGCTGCATTGTTCGTAAGCCTGCAGCGTGAACACGCAAGGCCCACCTAGGTTGGCCGCTGGCCTTTCTGTCGTGCTGCCAGTAGCGTGCACAATCTCGTGGTCTCAGGCCTGGATGACCTGCGACAGCTCCAGCCTTTTGACCCCGGCACGCGTCGAGTGCTGGGCCCACCCATGCGCTGCTTCTGTGACCGCCGCACGTTGCAGCACTGCCGCTGCTTGGCAGCTGGCAAAACCACCACCACCACCATCCCTCCCACACTGAACTTTCCAAGTGCGAGCTCTGATCGTCTACGCAAGCCGAGGACGTGCCTTTCCGTACCTGTTTCCCAGTGCCGGGAAGGTGCGACTTATGCAGGCTTTTTGCCAGTGCAACAGCGACTGCGATGGCGACTGCAAGCCGGACATGCCGGACCAGAGCATTAGCCCCAACTCCCCCGAAAAGGTGACGCGGTTTGTCGCCAGCATGGAATGGAAGGACTGGGCGACGTGCCAGGATTTGCCAGCGATGGGTTAGATACTCCCCTGGTAGTCATAAGCCGCAACCAGTGACCTCGGGAATGCAGAGAGTCGTTTGCTTCTATGTCGCAGCATCGGCAGCACGTCACCAACTGCATGCACAGGAGATTCCAGAGGATACCTCCCCGTTCTACGTGGATGGCTTTCCATTTCACGCGCTGCCGGTCCTGCATGGTGCGGACTACACCTGCTTTGGCTACGGTTTTGGTTCCCACGGTTCCAGAACCTAGGTAAGTCCGAGCAACTCTTTTGCATGAAAATGTCAGTAGTTTACTCAAAGGAAGTATCGAAGTATCGTCATGCTGCGCAACTTAAATTAAAGCACGGAGCTCGACCCTTTGATCGCACAATTAGTGTCATAGCTCGCCTTGAGTTGAAACAATGGGTGGCTGCCTGGCTGCCATGATTCCTGCCAAGATGCCAAAAAAAGGGATCAGCCGAATATGTAAAGAAGTCTTGCTTTGACCGCAGAAGAACGAGGAGTGGTCTATATATCTGACTACACTGCCCTCTTGCCAAAGACCGAAGCCCTGCTGGAACGCTGGAGCAGCAAGCCGGCCTGCGCCCGAGCATACTCCTCTTAAGACCTATTTTTCCAATTCTTGAGGCCCCTTTTTTACCGCAGGGAAGCCCCGAGCCCTAAAGGCCCTGCACTCTGAGCCGCCAAAAAGCGCCCGAGGACGGGATCTCCATCTTGATTCTCGACGTCCTCTTCCCAGATGCCACCAAAAGCACGGTGCATGCGAACCTGGAGGAGACGATCTCTTTGAGGGACCTAAGGGCCTCAGGCTCAAGGGCCTTATGTTTAGGGGATTGGGGTGGTGGCTGGGAGCTTAGACTCAAACATGTGAGGAGAGCCTCGACTTGGTGCGGCGGTTTCGACCGGAGAAGGAGACTCGCAGAGATGGGCTTTTCGTAGCCATGATTGTGTAGGCTCTGCCGTTTGGACTTGGGGCTTAATTCGCCGGGCAATGACATTCTGTGTCCTGACTGCCAGCGAGGCCTTCTTCGTCGGTGTTGGCCACTATTGCCGCTCGTCATTTGCGTAGTCAGCTCCGCAGGATGAAAAGCAGATTAGAGGACATGCTCACGTGTAACCGTGCAACCAGCTATCAAGTGAGAACATTTACGAGTAGCGCGGGCAACAGCAAAGGATCGGTCGGTCTGGTTACCGCTTTCCGTTGCTGAAATGCACGAGCCGCCGTCGTGTCCACTGAAAAGCGTGTCACGTCTTGTCTTCTAAGAAACCGAATCCGTTACTACTGGTAGGAGCATGTTTCTTCACGGCCTCAAGGCTGCAGCTTCTCAAGCCTCGAAGCCCTTCAGAATTATTGCCGCTCCTTTCTGAAAATAACGAAGAGTGCCTAGTCTGATCATTAAGTTAAATGCTATTCAGAGCTAGTCACCTGATGACGGAGGCGAGCACCATGCAATGAATCGCCAGCTCCGCCTCTCGGCTACCAGCTTGACTGCCTTTCTCCCAAGCTTTTCTTTGTCGTATGTTTTAATTCAAGCCTCTCTGTTCCATATTTTTAAGATTCTATATTATATGTGTGTGTATATATACATATATATATATATATATATATATATATATATATATATATCAATCTATCCATCTAAGTATGACTCGCAGGTCGCAGATAGCGCGCATTCAGCAGTAGGGAGCTCGTGCATCAATCCTTGCGTGCCGAGGCAAGCTGTGGAAATCTGAAGGTCTGGACGTGCAGCTCGCCCACGATGCTTGGCGCCTGCCATTTTTGCACCTGACAAAGTAGTTGTCCGGTGATGCTAGTATGATTCTCAAAAGGACCCCATAAGGGATAATGTAGGTAATTATTCATCCTAAACCCTCAACCCTCGACCCTAAACCCTAAATCCTCAACCCTAAACTCCAAACCCTAAACACCAAACCCTAAACCCCAAACCCTAAGCCCAACTCAAACGGTGGAAGCAGCTGAGGATGGTCTCTTCGTCCCTGTGGACCTTTCAACCTCCTCGTGAAACTTAGTGAGACACTAGGCCCATGGGTGTCGCAAGGGGCAACATAAACCCGAAAGCCTGGAAAAGAGGGGATAACTATTAAAAGCCTGCAACCCTACAGGCCCGAAGACCAAAGCTCGAAACCTGAGCCCTTCTGTAAGAAGGCTGCCCTTGCAAGAGACCTCGGCTCCAAGAGCTCTGCGATGTCCTCTGGCCCAAAGGCGGCCTCGTGCAGAATAGACCATCGCGACCTCGTGGGAATCCCAAACGGAGTGCCGAGATTTCGTGGGCAGGACTTGCAAAATAAATATGTGTATAAACAAAAAAAGATCACCCCGACAAGAGCCAAATTAATGTCTAACTAAGCACCATTGGAACCAAATAGAGTCCAAATAGAGCACAAATAAGGCACACATAGAGCCCAAATAAGGCCTAATTGGAACCCAAATAGTGCCCCAATAAAGCCCAAACAGCGCTTCCATTGGCAGATGACAAGGATTGCGCGATGCATTGGCATGACAACAACTACAAAATGGACCCGAAATAAGCTTATGTGGGTCTTATTTTGGGCAGCGCAACATAAGGATACTGTGAAGAGGGGGGTGAGCTAGGGGGGGGGGGGTAGCTAGTGCTTTCATGATATTATACATGTACATATATATATATATGTACACATAGGGCTTATTATATATATATATACTTACATATATAGATATAGATAAAGTGAGTGAATGAGTGAGTGAGTGAGTTGCGACCTTTCTGCCCTGAGCGGGGCCATGCCTCAGGCGCCATCCCTCCCGTCTTCTCAGGGGGGGGGTGGGCGGTCGTGCACTCCACTTGGAGTTCAAACTGGCAGAGCGCCCTGTATAGAGACTATACGGTATGTATGTATACATGCATGTATGTGTATGTATGTGTATGACTATACATATACTTATATTGTATATATAATTGCTCATACATATTTATGCGTGTATGCATGTAATATGTGTGTCGCAGTGCTGTGGCTCCTTCGATGCACTTGGTACCTTTGTGCGGCAGTAGCAGAGTAGCAAAAGTACCGCTCGGCCCAAGATAGCTTTGGTTGCCGCAACACGAAGCCCCCTCCCGTCAGCAGTGGCCTCAGCAACATCAAACCTCTGTGCAATCCGTGTCCACCGCCACATGCAGCCATGGACAGCACTGTTCGAGTCAGGGACTTTGCTCTAGCCGGCATCTTGGTCCAGCTCATGTAGACAAGAAGCTCAAGTAGCGGAGGAGCTGTCAGCGATATCTCGTGGAGTCTTGCCGGTGCTTCTCCAGGTGGCCGCTGGGGCTGGGCTTGCACTTGCGGCGCTGCTGGTAGAGCGCCGCTTGCGCCAGCGGAAGAAGGCACGCAGCCAAGCAGGGCCAAGCAGTGACGCCAAACCAAAAAAAAAGTCTTCGCAGTGTTTCGCTGAGGCGTGGCCCACATGCAGAGCAGCTTGGCTCCAGGAGCCGGCAAGTCCGCTGGGCAGACCTCGGATTGCAGTTGTGGCCACTGGCAGCGTCGCATCGGTGAAAATCCCGGAGCTCGTGGAGAAGCTGAGTGAAATTGCAGAAGTTACGGTGCTCCTGACAGCACCAGCCGAGGTGATGACCAGTCAGCAGGTAGCCGGGCGATACTCGCCTGAACGCTATCGCGCATGGGAGGCCCTGCAGCGCAGCGGGGTTCATGTCTTGCGTGACATCGACGAGTGGGATGGCTACGAGGATGTCTCTTCGGATTCTGTGGTTCACATCGAGCTCCGGAGATGGGCCGACGTAGCGCTGGTGGCGCCATGCTCTGCAAACACCCTGGCAAAACTGGCCTTGGGGCTCTGTGACAACTTGGCGACTTCCTTCTTGCGAGCTTGGGATCCTGAGAAGCCGCTCCTTATCGCACCTGCCATGAACACTTTGATGTGGGAGCATCCGAGCACTGCGCAGCACTTAAACACTCTCCAAGCCCGTGGCTCTATCATCATCCCGCCGATCAGCAAGAAGCTGGCATGTGGCGATGTGGGCCGGGGAGCCTTGGCTTCGGTCTCCGACATCCTGCAGGCGGCGACGGAGGCCTTCGGAGGGGCGGCCACCCGCCGCGCGAGCTCCGGCATAGGATCCTGGCGATTCCGTGGATTTGAGGCGAGGCAGATATCTGTTCTCTTGCTCGCCCCAGTATCAGTAGGGCGCTTGGAAGCACTTAGCCCTGTTGCAGGAGTGGCGGCCAGCCAAAGACGCTTGAGCCAGTGGCAAAAGGCCGCTCTTAGTAGTGCGATGATAGGCCATGATGTTGCAGACAGAGCAGATCCCGGTTCGTGCCGGCTTGTGACATCTTTTCCTCAAGCGGCAAATAAGCTAATGCACCATTCAGACAGCACGTGCGAGCTTTTGGGCTGTGCCCTACAAGACGACGATTCTGTCAGCAACTGCGTTGACTTCACCGGCAGCTTTTCAGTAGGATGGCGGAGCGTTCCGCTTGTAGCCATGCTTCCAGCCTTTTGCAGAGTCGTTTCGAGGTGGAGCAGTGGGCAGTTGCCCCGTGCTTTGCTGCGTACTTTGCCAACCCATTGTGTGCACGGCGGCGGTCACGCGCGGGGCTGTGCAGGATCGCAGCGACTGCATCTCGTGACCAGCGAGGCTCAGGGGAGGGAGGCCTGCGCTGCCTTGACCCAAGGCATCCAAGTGGATCCAGAGAGAGAGGACGGCGAGGAGGCAGAGTTGAAGGCGGTCTGGAATCCTCTTAGTCCGACTGTGGCTTTGGATTGCGAGGGAGTCCGATTGGGACGCTTTGGCCGCATCTGCCTTTTGCAGCTGCAGGATTCCAAAGGTCAAGTCCTTCTCTGTGATGCGCTGCGGACGGGTGTGGTGAAAGCCCTTGCGCCACTTCTCGAGAGCAGGCAGATCGTCAAGGTAATCCACGACTGTCGGGAAGACAGCGCGGCCCTCTTCCACCAGCATGGCATTCAATTGCGAGCGGTCTTTGACACACAGGCCGCTCATTCTGTGCTTGAGAAAAGGGCGGGACGCGAGGCTTACCAGGCCTCAGCATCGGAGCTTCTCAAGCAATACTTGCACATCGAGCCAGAGCAGACGGAACTCAAGTCCCTGATGCTCCAAGATCCGGGCCTCTGGGCGCGGCGTCCCCTTTCCAAGGGCCTCGTAAGGTACGCGCTCCATTCGGTCAGCCATCTGCGCCAGCTCCACCAAAGCCTCGTGGCAGCTGCCAGGCAGAACTCCAGCACTTCCCTTGAGGAGTGCCCTGCCGAGTGGCCGCCTGCTTGCCGACAGTTCAAGAAGATTCTGTAGACTGTAATATATGGGCCTCAATAATGACCAATACTATTCGTGGGCTCCTTATTGTAATTATAGTATCATGTACCCCAAACCCTATTCCAAGTATTAAGGCCCCTATCTTAGACTTGCTCGCGAAGATGCCTCTCTGGCAGGAGTTTGCTCGAGCTTCGAAGCGCGCGGCTGAATACCGCGTCCTGAACTCCAACTTTCCCACGGCCCAAAGTATGGCAGCTTAGCTGCAAAGACGGGGACGGCCAAGCTGGTGCCAACGAGCCGTACTACCCATCAGTGATAGCGATGATGATGGTGATGACAAATTCTACGCGCTCTGATTCCTTTGGCCTTGTTATATTCCCTTTGCTGAAGACTGCCGGGTTTAGTCAGTAAGCTGTCGGCAGTATTCTAAAATGTCTGACAGACATCCCACACACGGACACACGGACGCACCGAGAGTACATGTAACCGCAAGACGACCTCCCAAAGCTTCTGGATGGGAACGCCTCTTTGCCAGGCCAAGATTGGAACTCGGCTTTGGGCGCTAGTCGCGTCGCGGACAGCCGAGTGATGCTGGCGGGCTTGATGGAACCCGCAGACAGATGGCACGCGCATTTCCTGCAGCGTGCACGAAGCTAACAGCTAACACCAAGGGGCAAGAGCCAAGTCTATAGATCCAGCAAGAGCAAGAACATGGATCTTCAGTCCCTGCCACATGCGACTCCGACATGCCTGACTTACAGCACCTGCATGCCAGCAAGCTGCTCCTGAAGCTGAATGCCGGGCGCGTCGGCATGGTCTCCACACCTGGAGCTCTCAGGCGATTTAAGGCCAGGCAGAGGGACCAGGGCAGCCCAGAAGATAGCTTCTGGGGAATGTGGGACTTCAGGATTTTAGGTTTAGGCTAGGCTTCAATTATGAGTACCTCGAGGGCACAGGGGTACCATAAGAGCCAGGGAAGTGTCTTCCAAGCCGGAGAATCGCCAGGCCTCTGTGTGTCGAAGCAGCATCAGTCCTGCCGGAAGGGATGGATGTTCAGCTTCATCGTCGGTACAGAAAAACTCCAAAACCCTAAGCGATCAACCCTCTCCGGGCCCACAGTACACTCAGTACATCCCAATCTCCCTTTGCGGCTTGCATCCTTAACGCAAAGAACGTAGGAGGTTCCCAAAGTCCCGTCTCCCGGACCTAGAGCCGCAAGATCCTGACTCTTAAACTAAGGAACCCCCGGAGTTTTTTTTTGGGGGGTAGGTTAAACTATAATAATAAAGAGCCCCCAATTTTGGGGTATATTATACCAATTATAATAATAAAGAGCCCCCAATATGCATCTTAGCGAAGCGAGGAAGTTCAGCTGGGAGATTTGGTTCTTTGCTGCGTGAGCGGCGTGAGTCTCGCGGGAGCCCCAGACTTCATCGAAGCTTGCAGGGAGGTCGGCAAATGAGTTTGGGCTTCAGGGCTACAGAGCATTGGGCTGATGGGCATAAAGCTTGCCAGCACGAGTTACATCAGGTACTGTTACTAATGCTGAAGCAGACGATAGATCCATGAGCTTGCGTGAGTACAGGTCAGTGCCCAACATATGACTGGCAAGCCCAAACATCTCCTCAACCCAAAACTCTGCAGCCGCCGTTGCATTGAAGTCTGCGCATCTCCACAAAGCCGACATATTCAAAAACCCGAACTCCAAGCTAAGCCCCTAAAGCCCATGAGGACGGCAGGTACATCTACCTGGACCGCTATGATCACGATTGGGATTTCTTCGATCATCAGCTGCGGCCAGCCCAAGAGCCCGAGGCTGACTTTGACTTAACTGTTCTGTTTCCTTTCGTGGGGGAGATGTGGTGATTATGATGGATAGATTTGGTGAAAGTGATGATGCGACGGAGTGATCTGGGCATTTCATCGTTAGTTGGAAGGTTGGGGCCGAGGACGGGTATGGTGGTGGTTCTACCAGCTATGGGTCGTCGTTGTGGTAATACGACGAACACGGCGGAGGAGGGAGACGACCGTAGTAGCAGAAACAAGCAAGAAACCAACACAATCACAATGAAGGCCTGTGCGAGCGCTCCCCCTGATGGCTTGATGCCTTACGCCTTACGCACTGTGAGAGGTGGGTGCCTACGGTCGTGAACACCGCTTCCGCAGCGACCTTGGACATCTCACTTCAGAACAATGGTCAGGGTTTCAGAGTGTTTGTGCCTCTCCGAGGTACATCCCTCTTTTCGGATGATGTGGACCCTCTTCTGCAGCGAGGCCTGTGACATGTGTCCACCACCTCCCTTGAACTTCCCGTACATCCTTGTTTGTGTGTGTGTGTAGTCGCCTCCATGAATCTCAATGTTACCTTCCACGCTCCGTTGGTGGACATACAAGTACATGGCCCGCCACCTGACCTTGAAGCTTACAGGATCTTGCAGGTGTTGCCCTGACGCGACCCCCAACGCAAGTTAAACAGCGGCTGACTTTGCCGCCTTCAATGGGAATCCGCGGCTCAGAGGTTTCCGAGGACCCTGGAACTGCTTGCAAGGGCGGCAGCGGGCAGCTTGAAGACTCATGCATGAACGAAATGTTTTACGATGATGCTGGCGATCCAAAGCTACTACTTACTACTTGTAACGGCCTGGGGCTTATTAGGAGGTCGGGTTACCATCTGCTAGCATAAGGTTTTTCTTTGACCGAGGCGAAGAAGCATAGACTGGAAAGGAAACTGGAGCGGCACTGTCAATCTAGTGCGCAATCCGGAATGTCATATGCCTATAGCAGCTTCTTTCTTTTGTGGCTACGGAAAGCTGCGTCAGCCCTGGGGTTTTGGTTGCAGCTGCCGAGAGACCACAGCTAGCCATCTGTCTGCCTTGCAGGCTTGCCGGGGCTCCAGATGGAGGCACGCCGAAGCGTAAAGATCTCAGGTGCTTGAAATGTTACGTTTAAGTAAATCGACCTCGCTCGATTTACTTACCCCATGAATGTTCACTTTCAACGAGTTGTGCCCAACCACCTAAGCCTTCCACTGCCCATCAGGAAGAGCTTCAGCTTCGGCTCTCTAGCCAAGAAAGGTGACGCTTCCACCCGCTACCTTAAACCCTAAAAGCCCTAAACCCTAAGCCCCAAGCCCTAGACCCTAAACCCTGAACCCTTTGGGAAGAGTCGAAGTTCTCTGCGTCAGCCCTGAGCCATGCGGTGCTGCATTGCCTCGCATGGCTGCAGGCCACAGATGCTTGGGACGCCAGCCCTGAGGCAGATGGAGTCATACTAGTAGCAACAATAATAACAATAAGAAAAACAATAATAATATTGATGATGCTACTGGCAACAACAGCAGGAGTAGTAATGAAGTGAGTACTTCGGGTCGTGACGATCTTGAAGGGAAGCATGGTTTCAGGAGTTGCAAGGGATTGGCGGAAGACAAGGAGCATGTGGTCAGCTTCTTGTTAAGGAATTTGATTTAAATTACCATACTAGGGATCTATAGTAAGTGATATGGTTTCCTTATTCTGGTAACTTAAATTAAATCCCTTAACAAGAACCCCCTGTGGTTAGCTTTGCCAGATCGCAGTGCTCATTCCACCAGGATCTCGATGCCCCCGTCCCAGAAACCTTCGAGGACTATACGGATGCTGTGTGAAAGAAGACACTACCGCCGACAGCTTTGCTTGGGAATTTGTTTGTGTCAGCATTGGAGTTCGGTGGGTTGGCAAAGAATCATTACATGTGGTCCGGTGCGGGAAGAGATGCAGCCATCCGACACGGTTCCTTGTGAGTGTGTTTGTGCGAACACCACTTCCTTCGAAGTGCAAAACCGCTGGAGGACTGAATTATCCCCGCTGCTGACCATCCTCGACGTTTCTCCAATGAAAAACAGCGGTCCTCATCTGGAAGCTTTTTGCACAGCAGGAGACCTGAAGTGCTGCAGAACTGCCAGCATGTACCGTCAGACCAGTTTCACGGCCTACGGCTACATGGTCATCTCTTCCACAGGGCTCAGGGACAGCTCGGATAGAACGCGCGACGGGCAAGATGCGATGTCTGGGAATCCAGGAGCCCGCATTCGCCTGAGCTTGGTGTGCAGGACCATGTTTCTCAGCACAGTTCCTATGCTTTTGTTCCAAGGTCCAGAGAATCCGGAGAATGCATGGATCCTGCTAGATTGTGCCGGAAACCCAGCGAACTCGGCAAGGCTCTGCCTGCGGGTAGCTGCACCCGCCCGACGGTGACAAGATATGACGGGTCTGACTTCGTCCTCGCAAGAGAGGAGGAATCGGAGTGCTTTGGTTGAAGGCTAGGCTGCTGGCAGCATGACAATCGATCAGTGCCTGGTGCAACGATCCTCACACAGTCTCCAGGATCCGTGTAGAGATCTCAGCATGAAATCCTGGTGCGGATCAGCAGGATGAGAACGACACGACTTGCCCGTTGCTTTTGCAAGCGCCGTTCCTGCTGCTTGTGCTACTGTGTTAGCTGTAGCGGTAGCGGTAGCTGTTGCTGTTGCAGTTTTTGCTGTTGTTGCAGAACGCGTTCTTTCTTGAAGCAGCACGAATCCTCGCAGTCTGGATCCAAAACGGCACTGCGTTGTCAAATGCCCAGGCCAAGTTCTCCTCCCAAGGAGCAGCGCTTTTTGCACCATCTGAGGAAGCTCCGGAGGAGGCCACAGCGGGAGTGCTGTCAATTCTGGTCTTTTTGGCTTTTGGGGTTGTGGAGATCTACGAAGTATCCGGGGACGGAGGAAGTGAAGCGGTGTTCATAAGACATCCTAGGTTGCAAGGCTCGCAAGGCGAAAGAAGGCGAAAGAGCTGATGATCGTATGCAGAGTTTGGCTCCACTCAGGTAAGGTTTGAGAGTGCAAGTGGGCAACTTTAGTTATAGCATGGTAAGAACTACTGTAGAAGACAACACACTGTTTGATGCATGGCATGTTGCTCTCAAGCACGACATGTTCAACGAAATGAAGATGAGGTGGTGTCAGAGTGTAAGCCAACACACTGCAAATAACATCGTACGGCAGAGCATAGCAAGAGAATATAACACTGCGATTCCAGAGAGAGAGAGAGAGAGAGCGAGAGAGCGAGAGAGCGAGAGCGAGAGCGAGAGCGAGAGCGAGAGCGAGAGATGAGAGAGAGAGAGAGAGAGAGAGAGATGGGGAGTGGACGCGGAGGCTTGCTTGGGTTCGCCATCACCCAACAGACATTGACGTCATCCACTTCTCACTGAAGGGAGACAGATCCTGGATGAGGTAGACAGATAGGAAGAGCACAGAGCGTAGACCTCAGCAACCTTAGGCATGACACCCTAAGCTCCTCACTATTCACCTGGAAGCCCACAGCTTTAGTAAAGCTGTTGGGGCTCCGACAGCCATGGCCCTGGAGTTGAACAGCTGTACGCTGGAGGACCGGTGCTGGGTAAAAAGGGTCTGGAAAGGAGTTCAACCAAGGAAGGTCGAACATCAGTGTACATGCATGCACAGATACATAGATAGGTATAAAATGGCGTAAAGACGGACAGACCGACCGGCAGACAGATAGACAGGCAGACACCATGGCATCTCGCTTGAACTTGGCAGTAGTTTCGTGCAGTCTCATTCAATCCAGACACCTGGATTTCGCCATCCTCATACCTTCCTTTTATCCCCAACGGTTTCGAGGAGCTCTTGGCGATAGGCCTGGATGCCGATGCTGCGCAGTTTTCCGGCAGAGTGGGTCCTTGAGACGGGACTTGGGCACGACGTAGTAGCAGATATATCAGGACGAGACGTAGGCTCGAACAGACTCGCGAACCGGCTGACCCAGATCTCCAGCAGTGGAAGTACTCGCTGCACTTCAGAAGTTCTCTTTGTTTTGCCCAGGCGGCTGCTTCAGTTCCGGCCTTACCAATGCCTGGACGAAGCCCTGAAGGCCTGGGGTACCCTCTCTTCCTTCATCTTCCTTCGGGGCTGTTCTTGGCTTCTGAAGGGCTTTTTCCACAAGGAAGCGACCGCCGCAGAGTCCAGGTCTTTTCTTCCAGAATCTAAGTAAGCCAAAGAGCCCAAACCCCAGAGATGTGCTTACGTGAAGAGAGGTCCAGGAGAAGAGCGCTGCTTCTTTGAAGGGCTGCTCTGTGATGCCATCTTCCGTGACGCTCTCTGGTGACAGAGCCTTGCAGTGCTACGAAGACATGAAGCTGTTTCTCGACAAAATCAGCTGCGCTTGTTGCTTAATAGCCTTCCTGGGTGGAGGATTTTAGAGACCAGCCCTGGACCCAATGTGGGATCCCTACCCTCGAGGCTGCTGCCGGGAGGCAGTGAGAACGTCTTGCGCGCCTGGTTCGGCGACCCCGAGTTCCCGTGGAAGGATGAGATTGGCAAGGGAGCTTCCTGCACCGATGCTGTGAAACAGGTCCTCCGGGCAAACCGTCCGCTTATCACCTCCTGTGCTTGCCTGGGATGCGATCCCGTTCCCGGTGTGTGGAAGCAATTCAGAGTGGAGCTCATGACTTTGGATGGCTACAGTGCCGAGGAACCCTTCTACCCCAAGTTGTATGAGACAATGGAGGAGGTCCCCTCCTACCCTCACTGGGTGGCCTTCGTGCGACATGCACAAGCTGGCCACAACGTCGACCGTGCCCTGATCGAGAAGCCCGACAACCCCCTGACCGAAGTCGGTGTTGCGCAGGCTCTCAAGGCTCGCAAGCCAAAAGGCTTCGCACAAAGCGTCTAAGTCAAGGTCTATAGCTTGCAGACTATTTTTGAAGAAAAAAACAATAGAATGGAGAAGCGACTCTCGCGCTTCCGATTCAATAGAAGCGAGCTTTTGAACGTTCGGCCATGGCGAGGCAAAGGAGGGGCCTGCCGGTGCTGCTGTGCGCGCGGCAGAGCTCGTGGTGACCAGCCCGCTGAAACGGGCCATGCAAACAGCGGGCCTCCTTTTGGGAGAGTCAGGTGCTTTGAGAAACAGAGCTATAAGTACCAATACTATTTTGGGGGTTCCTTATTCCATATAGTTATTGTATGATGGGCCTCCAAACCCTACTCTACGTATTAAGATTCCTATACTACGTTTGTGCGAAGTGATGTGATCAAACCCATGCAATCGCATCAAAGACTCGCGGTATCTGTTCCAGGCCATGCCGAGGTGGATGCAGGCATAAGCGAACGATGGAGCGCCCCGTGCGACGAGGGGACAGCCAAGTCTGAGCTGGTCACCTTGGCTCAAGAAGCAGGTTAGTTTGGGAACAGTGGGTGCTGGCAGTGATAGAAGAACAGCATGACAGAGTGCTTGTGTGTCTGTGTGGGGGGCACTTACTCAGCACAACCGGCCGAAGCAGCTGACGAAATTTTAGTCAGATGGCCGCAGTGCGCAGACTTAGCCTTCTCTTTCTTCTCTGGCCGCCAAAGGTTCTTGCAAGACATCCTGGACTAGAGGAAATCTCAGAGTGGAAAGGCCGCGGCCTCGGGGAACGTCCAGCCTGTGCTCATGAAAGATGGGCTGCTGCCACCTATTGGTTTTGTAAGTCTGTATGCAGCGGCGGACTCCAAAAAATCTCTTGTCGGACACATCGTGGTTAGATTATCTCGCCATAGATTTCGAGAGAACGAGCGTTCACATGGGTCGCTAAGGAGTCCTGGAATCTTCTCAGCCCCAAGACAGTCATGAGGCATGACGAAAAAAAAATCGTAGAGCTGTGCGAGCATCTGGGGTCCGGGCGACTCTGCTTTCAGCGACCTTGCATGCGCAGACGACTTTCAAACAGAATCGACCTAAACCCTTGAGCCTGTCAGAGTCTTAGTTCTCTTCGCGGAACAGAACTTGAATTCGCTGATGTGTAATATACGTGTAATGATTGTAGAATATATGTGTAGTATATGTGTAATATCTGCACGTGTGTGTAATGTGTAATGTCTACAGCTGAGCAGAGACCGAGGTTTGCAGGATCTCCCCGAAGTTTGGTGGCCGCAGCCTGGGGAGGACCGGGCCATAGACGTGGTGTCAAGCTTTGGCTACCGTTGGGGGTTTGGGATCTATAAGGGTTCTATACGGGATCTATAGTGGGTTTAGGGTTCGTTGGGGGGCCTTGTCCTCTTCCTGCTCCTCATCACCTTTCTTCCCTACTCTTTATCCGCTCGTCTTGCTGGTGTTCCTATCTCGTTACCGCCCCCCGGCCCCCCACCATTGGGATTGGCTGCTAGGGTCTGCAGATGTGTAGCCTGAGGGTCTCAAATCTGGCGCTCACTAGGCTGGGTCTGCGGAGAGACCCCAGATCCTCCGGAGGATGAACGGACGCCAACATCTGAAGCTTCAGAACAGCAGTGGCCCCAAGAGGCCTCAAACCCTGAACCCTAACCCCCAAATCAACTTACCAAAACGCACTTCCCTGGTCTTCTTAACCACACCGCCCCAAAAAGCCCACATTGGAAATACATTTTGGTGAAGCGGGCATTGCAGAAGCCTTCTGAGTTGGCGCCAAAGNCAAAAAGCCCACATTGGAAATACATTTTGGTGAAGCGGGCATTGCAGAAGCCTTCTGAGTTGGCGCCAAAGCGCGCGCAGACCAAGCTGCAGCGCGAAAGGCCTCCCTAAAAAAAAAAAAACCCAAATCAAAAGCCCTAAACCCTGAACCCCAAACCCTAAACCCTAATTACATTCTACACCCCAAACCCTGAACCCTAATCCCTAAATTCAAAAACCCTAAACCCTGAACCCCAAACCCTAAACCCTAATTA
>BGNK01001134.1:1959-14061 GCA_003297005.1 Symbiodinium sp. clade A Y106 | reverse complement strand
TAAATTCAACAACCCTAAACCCTGAACCCCAAACCCTAAACCCTAATTACATTCTACACCCCAAACCCTGAACCCTAATCCCTAAATTCAAAAACCCTAAACCCTGAACCCCAAACCCTGTGGCCGCAAGACTTTTGGAGGACCAGTGGGGACGCGCGGAGACCTTCCTGGCCGGGGCTCGTGAAAGGCCCGAAGAGCGAGGCTTTGCTGGGTTTGGTGCAAACTGCAATTCTATTGTACTCTACTACATAATAGTATAGAGTAATTTGGTATAGTATAGTCTGGTGTGGTGTAGTATAGTATATTAAGTTTATTGTATAGTATAGTGTAGTATAGTATAGTATAGTGTGGTAGAGTATGTAGCACAGTACAGTAATGTCGAGTAGAGTATAGTACAGTATAGAAAAGTATATATTACAGGGCAAAGAAGCAAATTTCATGTTAATATTGCACTATAGTACAGTACGGTATAGTGTAGTTCTAGTATGGTGTACTGTAGTGCAGTGTACTGTTGTATTGCGTTGTATTATTCTGCATTTTAACTGTGTTACACACTGACACTGTAGCATGTTATAGTAATTAGACTACAGTATATTAAGTTTATACTACAGTATGTTATATGTTTGTTCATATTCTATGTGGCAGTATAGTTTTTCTCAAACGAAAGCTGCCAAGAGGGCTATGAGGCTCGGAGAATCAGAAGCACGAGAAGAAGAGGCGGAAAGAGAAAGGGAGCAGGCCTTTGGACGACGACGAACAACAGTTCCGATGTTCTACATGGCGGAACGGTTTCCGCGTTGTATTGCATGGTGAGGGATGCTCACCTGTTCTCCAACACAATCACCGCGATTGAACCCAGGAATTGTTTTCGTCGGGCATGGTGGCTTCTGGGAACGAGCCCCCCTCTCAGAAAAGCATTGGTCAGAATGCTGCGGTATTCGGACAGCTAGAGGCAGCTCGCGCACAGGCGCGCCCTGCAGTGTTGACAACATGGCTCATCTAAGGTTCTGGGCCGATACCTCTCCAACTGCGAAGTGATCTTCTGTGAGCGTTCCTTGTCGTAATCAAGGGTCCTGGCTCTCAACAATGTTGCTGCAGTGAAAAACTGTGTCAGGGCGTCAATGTACGGAGGCTGCGGTCGGAGTCAAGCATGGAAGCGGAATTCCAATCGCTTCGCTTGCCAGATGGCAGCTGCGAGAATCTTCAAGTATATAGTATCCAATATTAACAACAATAGCAACAATAACAGCAATAATTTTAGCAATAACCAATGGTTACAATATCTATAACTATGCTTATGCATTTTATAAACATAATAATAATCATAATATGATGTATTATTTCTACTATTATACTAGTCATCATCATCATCATCATTGTTGTTGTTGTTGTTGTTACTATTATCATTATTATTATTGTTATTATTATTGCCGCTACTATCTATCGTTATGTTTGTTTTTGCACTTATTTTCACTATATCCTGGTTGTGATTATTATTAGTATTGTTATCATTATTAATGGTTACTGGTGCTATTAGTCCTATTATATTTATTGCTATTATTCTTATTCTTATTAGTACTGGTATTATTGCTATCATGATTGTTATTGTTGTTGTTGTTGTTGGCAGCCGTTGCGTCTGCCGCCGCGCGGGGTGGTGCGATTCCTTTGCTGGCATGTGCTGAAACTCGAGTTTTGGCACTTTGCTCACCCGGAATTGAACTTTGCTTTTNGGGTGGTGCGATTCCTTTGCTGGCATGTGCTGAAACTCGAGTTTTGGCACTTTGCTCACCCGGAATTGAACTTTGCTTTTGCTTTCGCATCGGTTTTTGCGGTGTTTTATAGCAAAAAAAGCAATGTTTTCCTCTGTGCGTCGCATTCTGCATCGGTTTTTGCAGGATTTTTGCCGACGCTCGACTTTCTGCACATGCCGGCTTGGACTTGCATTTCTCTTTCAGCTCTGTTTGGCGGGTGGAGGGGTGATGACGTCCATGCGAATACGACTTTTGTTTTCTCTTTCTTGTATTCACGTGCTGGTGCGGTACATTGGTGGGGAGGCGGGGGGGTGAGGGGTGGGGTGGGGGTGCCCGTAGTAGTAAGTACTGCCAGTACTACTAGCTGCAAGAACAAAGAGAAGCCACCCTCACCGCCTGAACCCTTCAACATCAAGCCTTAACCTGCTCCAAACCTCGTAAGTAGCCCGCTGGACCCCCCAGTTCTGTTGTCTCTTTGTGGGAGCAGCCACAAGCGTCCCGTGCAACTTGACTCTCCTCGCACAAACGCACACCTGGAAGCTAGTCAAACAAATTGCAGCTGTTCTCATGTGCAGATGACGATGCTTCTGATGTTGCTGATGCCGCGATCGTTTTTTGACCAAATGACGATAGCCCTTGCCGCAGATGACCATGAATATGACAGTGTTGTTCGCTTATGGCCTTGTTGCAAAGTTACTTTTGAAACGCTACCAGTTGCTCTGTCAACCCGTGCTTGCCGTTTCTTGTTGCTTCACTTTGGAAACGTCCGCCATGCAAAAAGCACGAGAGTTTAAAGCTTTCCAGGCAAAAACTTCAAAACTGACCCTAAAAATCAACAAAAATCAAAGACGAAAAGCATGGTATTTGCGACACTTCCGCAAAAGCCTCACCAAAAAAAAGAACAACAAACTATAAAAAGCGAGCCCGAAACATCATCTTGTTCACGAAAACCACACAACAAATCGAGGTTTTCTAGCTTTTGACCAAAAATGCTCCCCAAAATAAACGACACACCCCGCGCGGCGGCAGACGCTGCTATTATTATTATTATTATTATTATTATTGTTTTTGTATTGTTATTATTAATTTTGTTATTATTATTACCATGATTATTGTTGTTATCAGTATTATTCGTACAAATATAATTAAAGAATACCTATTCATCCTAATATGATTTTATTCTTAATTACTAGTAGTTTTTCCATTATCAATTCAATACACATATATATATATGTATGTATGTATGTATACGTACACGTATAGTATACGGTTTGCAGTTGTGTAGCAATATAGTATACTAGTTTTAGTGCACATAGTGTATAGTTGTATACATGCTGTAATCCAGTTTATCATATATAACTACTGTTCTTATTGTTACTGTTTTTTATTGTCATTATTATTCTACTGAATCTGAGAAGGCTGCTTCCAAACCTCCACCTCGCCTGTACCTCGCAGACAGGCTCTGAAGACATGCACGGCCGGCATTCGTCCCCATGGCTGCCGTATGCCAGTTTCCAGAATGTACGTTTACTATAAATACTATAGCGTAGTATATAGTTTGTACTTTGTAACATGTAAGATGTGAAGGCATGAAATGCGATGTAATTGCGTCATCATCTCCGGTGAGAGGAAGCATCAAACACACTTTCTTGGAGAGCCATGTCGAGTGCAACCATGGATCCCCCGACAAACCTGCCGTCACTCGGCTTCGAGGTTGTTGATGATGGCGATGAGAGCTCAGTTTCAGGTGCAACTACGGTTAATTTGGCATCATGATGCTTACACTACCCTGTTCTTGCCATGATGCTGATGATGGCTATTAGGTACTGCTGCTTCTGAGATGGTCGTGTAGCTCACGGCTTTTGTCATTGTTGCACTTACTTGCTGTCATTCTTGTTCTTGTTCTTGTTCTCGCTGCAGCCGCTGCTGCTGCTGTTGCCGTTCTTGCTATGAGTGTTGTTTGCTACTCGGCCCCGTCAACCTACGATCAGAATGAGCTGAGGCCAATGCCGAAGCCCAACAAGCAAAAGAAGGTGATGCAGGCAGGGACAGGCTTTTTGCTCGGTGGCGCCGCTGCTGCGGCATTCATTGCAACAACGTGTCTTGTCCTCTTTGAGTATACGCTGTACCTTTACTTCGGTCGTATAGAATGGGGTATAGCAGCACACGAGCACGTGTAAGACGCCGCACCAAGCCAGACCGTAGAGGAATCAAGGGAAGCTAAGGGTGCGCATGCACATGTGTATGTATGTATGCATGTATGTATGTCCGGTTAGCGCGTCTGCCTGTCTGTCTGCATGCATGCCTGCATGTATGCACGTATTTATGAGTACATCGTGGAAATGTGTTGAACCTGAGGATTGGCAGCCTCTGGCTTCTTGACACCGGCTCAGCGGTGACTTCGGTGTTATCTGTTCTCGTCATCACAGAGTCGGTTGTGGCATTTGGCTGTTGGCTTGCCATCATGATGGTCGACCCTGGCACAGTGAAGAGGTCATCAGAGACCACAGAACCGATGCCAGCAAAAATCGTGAGCCATCTTGCCAGTGGAGAACCTATGGACTCGCTCCCGATGCTCGTGGTTGAGGATGGAGAGATCTTCTGTACTCAGTGTCTCGTTTGGCGCAGAAAGACCTCTCTGAAAGACTTCACAACCGTGGCTCATTGGACCTGTTGTGTGCCACGACGACGCTATGTGGAGCTGTGCGGGCACCATTGTGAGATCTGTAACCGCTGTGTTCCAGATTTCCACGGTCACTCTAACATGCTCGGGACGTGCATCTCCAACAGGAACATCTACTTCTTAGCAGTGCTGTTGTTCATGGGTGGGCTGGGCTTCATGACCGCCTTGAGCTCGGTGTTCATCGTATTCTTCCAGCGCGACAAGTGACTGCCTCCCATATGCCGAGCCAGATGAGACGCAAGAATCTGTTCCCTCAGAGCGTCGGCCTTTTTTAGCGGCTTGCATGGGGCTTGAAATTAAGTAGCGTTGATAAGTACATCCCCGTGCGGATATCTGAAGGACTTTCGCGGGGGGTATGATTTGGGCCGAACTTTTGCTTAGGACGGACCGTCTAAGCGCTGCAACCGTCACAGCAAGAGCTGAGACATTTTGATTCGTTTGCTTCTCAATTTTTGTCCTGCACCTAGACCCCTTCGAAGAAGTAAGTGAGCATGATCGGAAAAGATCAGACTAGGACGGGCTTGGAACAGTGTCGCTCATGAGCACCGCAAGCTTTGTTGCAAGATGGTGCCTTTGGGTACTGGAAAATTGACGCCTCAGAGTGGGCTGAAAACAAGCCGCTGCTGAATGCAGGTGTGTCACGGCCAAGACGGCTGGGGCAGCACCAAGCCTCCGTCCTATGCTTTCTGGCCTCGGACTCAATAGATGGCAGCTTCTTCACAGCATTTGAAAGCCATGCAGCCGTCCTGAGCCGCTGGAAGAACTGTAGCATGTGAGAAGACATCCTTAGGTCATGCCGAGAAACACCTTGGCGAAGACCCTGCACATCCCACGAATTACGAAAGCTGCGGAGTCCGGAGAAGGCAGGCGGCCTCGTGAGTCCATGGTCGCTGAAGCTAGAATGGTATGAGACGGATATACGTTTTTTTTTAAGAGCAATATTAGCACGAGGTGCGATTAAAATATAGGGTACCAGTACAGGCTACGGCTAAAGGGTACAACTTTTGGGGTACTACTGTAGGGTACGATTATGGGTTACTACTATATGGTCCCATTTAGTTTTTCCCCAATAAATTTTCTGTCGATTGAACATTAAAGTTACCGGCGCTTGCCCTCTTTAGGGCATCCTCTTCTGAACCCCCTCAGCCTACTATCTAATTGGGGCCGGATGTAAGGCTTACAGAAAACAAGAGAAGTACCACCACCCCGCCACGACGATCTTCCATGACGATTATGGCTGCTGCCCCTGCTCCCGCTCCTGCTGCTGCTGCTGCTGCTCCTCTTCCGCTTCCCCTTCCTCTTCCTCTTCCTCCTCCTCCTCGCCCTCCCCCTTTCCAAACAACTGCCAGTCTCAGTATATGTATATATACATACACACAGATACATAGATACATCGCGAAAAAAACTCGCTACGATCTATTTATGTATTTATTCATTTATCTTTTTATCTATCTTTCTTTCTATCGACTATCTATCTCGAGGCAGTACTACATGTTACCATCGATGTTACATCTGTTTTACATTTTGTGCATGCGCCAACCTGGACCAAGGCCCGGATAGCAAAGCCATGGCCGATGAAGCGGCTAACGGACGACTGTGAGAAGATCAGGGTGTTGGGTTCAGGGTCTGGCGTGCCGGTTTCGCCTACCTTTGGTTAGTAGGGAATGGAAGAATGGTAGTAATAGTAGTTATAATTGTACCCCATTCCTCCATTCCCTACTAGCCAAAGGTAAGTTCGGAGATAAGGCACTATTCTAGGATGCTACAGGCTACTGTAAGGGTACTGGATCCGCGATGCTTCAGGCTGCTTGTGATCGAGGCATTTGCTGATCGGAACTTCAGGAGTTTTCGCCAAGCTTGGATCATGGGCAGACTTCGGGGCTCTTTCAGTAAATACGCCCACGAGGTCAGGGCCAATCGCAACACTCAGTGCCCGGCAGAAACGAGAGTGTGGGGAAACAGCTGAACGGCTTGAGCGAAGAAGCCAAGAAGTGTAACTCCACTGCGTTGCTGACCCCTTCGCCTTTTCCTGCCATGTGCTGCAGCTGCAACTTACTCGACAAGCTTTTGCGAGACAAAGCGAGGCTGTGACCGAATATGCCAGAAAGACATGCCAGTCTCGCGAACTTGCAGGAGACACCATCCACCAGATGTCCGTCCAAGCCTTGGCAGTCACCCGATGTCACGACGAACAAAGGGCCATGTGCATATGGAAACATGCTAAAAGCACTGATGGGCCGCGATGCTCAAAACTCGGCTCCGTCTCAACTGGCATGTTAGATAGATGCTCGAAGAGCATGTAGAAGCCGTGCTTCTGCCCTCATTGCCCTCGTTGCGCTCGGTCCTATCCGAAACCCTCCAGGTCCCGTGCACAGCGGACGCCCTCCCCGTGCTACTGGGCTCTTGTTAAGGAATTTAATTTAAGTTACCATAATAGGGATCTATAGTAGATAATATGGTTTCTTTATCATGGTAACTTCAATTAAATCCCTTAACAAGAGCCCAGGCTACCTACCAGCTGGGCCTCGAAGTCCTTCGCCCATCGAAATCACGGAGCTGCAGGGCCAGGTGCGGCCTCCCTACTCTAGAGGCCTACATGATTACCTATACTATTTTGGGAGGTTCCGTATTATGAATCTAGTTTTCTTATACACCAAAACCCTATTCTAGTTGTATGTCCCCTATATTACCTCTGGGATTCTTGTGCTGCTTTGGGAGCGGGAGCTAGACCTTCTCGGGCTGAAGGGCAGGCAGTTCTCACGCTGCTCACGGTTTCGGGATTTGGAGGAAGGTGGCCAGTGGCAATGCATGGGTGTTTGAGCCATGGAAGCATCCCTTTGCCAGACATTTTTATTTCCAAGTTGCCCTTGAGTTTTTGCAGACCACCGGAGGTGCAAAGTTCTTTGCGCGGTTTAGTCGAGAGCTGAGCTTTCGGTGTTTAGTCTGCTCCTAGAGAATGCATGCTACGAAGCACCTAAGTAGAGTCCATGAATGCGCGTCTGCATGCACATGAACTAGATGAACTAAAGGTTTGGGTTTACATTTAGGCACTTGCAACACCCAAGTTGAGAAGTCGCGGGGGCTATCAGTATTTATAGTATCCCATACAAACCTCGGGTGTGTACATTCGGAGCTTAGCCTTGTTTTGCATGTTTGCTTCCGAAGGCAAAGGCTGCTATATGTCCGAACAGGGTCCATCTGCCCATAGCACCTATCTACCCGTAAGTCCGTGCTGCCCAAGATGGTAAGGTCCAGGATCATGTTGGCCAAGATAATAACGTTCCTTCGGAGTGAACACTGGTGTTCAGTTGACATTGACGAAGGTGGTGGGCGTAGCGAAACAGGGTGTTTGCATATCGAGAGATACATTGCGCAACGTCAGGAGGAGAGCGACATCCAATGTGTCGTGTTATTGTCTTCTCCATAAGGTCGGCTAGTTGAGACCGACCGTACATAGGTAGGCAAATAGATGGACACAACAGGTGAGTACCTGCGCACCCGCACAATCAAGCAAAGTCAAGCACTGGCAAGCACGGACCCTTGCACTTATGTCGTGGATTGCACACACTGCATTTCCTGCTCACAATCCGCGTGTGCACCGCATTATGCCCAAGGACTCTTGCTGCCAATCGCTCGGGCCTGAGTGTCAACAATGCTTTCAAGATTGCTTGCGAGCAGTTGACTCTTGATTTTAATGCAAGCGATCGGACTACATTGTGGACCAAGCCTGCCAGTACTGGCGTGAACGCAGGTATGTTCACAAGTGATGAACATGATTCGCGACGGCCAAACGTCGGTTCTCTTTTTATCATAGAAAAGCATCCGGCAACAGTGCCTTCACGTCTCGTAGCAGGGCCGCCCTCACACGAACAGGATGCACAGGCTGGCTCGGCAGCTGTTTGCGCTGACAGCAATGGCATTCTGTCTTCTAGAAAGAAGCTTCGTCTCGGGGCCCTGGAATCCGTGGATCTTGGAAAGGCAAGGAAAGCACGAACAGGAACGGCACTTGCGACGAGCGACAGCGACTCCAATCGCTACTCTGCAGAACGCAGATCCCAACGTGTTGCTCTATGCCTTAGAGGCTGGCGATAGGGAGAAGGCACTGGAACTGCTACGAGGCCCGGGTGCCGAGGCGTTACTGCGCCGACGGTCCCGCAGGCGGGACTGCACGCCGTTGATGTTGGCAGCTGGCGCCTCTGGCGAAATCTACGAGGAGATCGTCGAGTGCATCCTCGCCTTCGGCAGTGCTGCCAACGTCGCGGCTAAGAGCCGTAGCTTCCGCACGGCCGCAGACTATGCGGCGATGCACCCCCGTCCCGGTAGCGCCCAGCTCGCGAGGCGTTTGAAGGCCCTGGCCACCGAGGAGTTGGCAAAAACGGCGGACAAGCGATGTCCCTGTTGTGGGGCAGCACTTCTGCGGCGCCCAAGAGTAGCTTCTTTGGCGGACCGCTACCGCAAGGGGGGGCACACGAATCCGCTCCTTCAGCGTTTCTTCAAAGACTGGCCAAATACCTGGGAGGCTCTGATGGGCCCGGAGTTCCACACCTTTCACAAAGCGCGCAGCCTGCACAAGGAGCTGTCCGAATCCCTGGCAGCTCTTGAAGAATTGCAGGAGTTGTGCCCAGAGCTACAGCAGGACGAGGGGAAGGAGTTGCACCTTATGGACCTGTGCTGCGGCAAATCTTTGACCTGCGCCCTCGCCGCATCACGCTTTCCGAAGCTCACGGTGTCGGGGGTAGATTTCGTCGGGCCAGAAGCTCTGCCACACTACGAATGGGCTGGTATGCACAATGTAGAATACCTACAGCAGGACGTGCTTGCCCAGAACAGTACAAGTGTTCTGAGCCACAGAATAGCCGAAGTCCAACGGCCAACTGCAATCATTGGTATCCATCTCTGCGGTCGGCTTAGTGAGAGAGCGGTTGAGCTCTTCGCCTTGGAGCAGGTGACTACCTGCATTCTTGTTCCATGCTGCTTGCCGCACCTTCGACAGGCCCCTGCGTCCCTGACCCATCTCTACCGGAATTCCATACCCGATGCGACCCAGTATGCGGAGTGGGCTTCCTACTTGCAGGGGCGACTCATGGAAATGCCCGGTGCTGTTGTTCAGACAGTGCTGGTGCCTGACATGATGTCCGAGAAGCGTCTGGTCTTGACCGCAACAAAAAGGGCCTCGCACTGCGTCTTCATGCCACGCATGCCACGGATCATGTGATTTGAGCAGCATTTCAGCTTTTCTGCACTGGTTGTGTCGTTTCCTGGCTCGACCGAGGTCGTCACCGAAACCCTCCATCCAGCCTTGGGCCATCACCCACAAGGTCTGCATCATAGAGTCCAGGGAAGCCGGCGGTTTGGAGATACGAAAGGGGGCTTGCTAATTACCAATACAAGGGGTTCCTCATTATAGTGATAGTATAATGGGCCCCGAAACCCTATTCTAATCACTAAGGCCCCTATATTATCGTACCCCTATAGATCCCTTATGGTAGCCCTAATATAGAGCCCTTTAAAGGGGAACCTTATTTTATTTATTAAGGACCCTATATAGTATTGGGCGCACGGCCAGGGAGATCGGCAGCTCCTTTCCTCGCTGATCCTCACAGCCTCGAGTGCCCTGTCGGAGCTGTCCGGCCTTCAGCGGCAAGTCAGAGGACTCCCATGTTCTGTCCGGATCCTGCACACTTCAGGCCCATGTACTGCTCAGAACAGCTGACAGAGACGTCGGACCTCCCAGCCACAAGTGCACAGGGAGAGGCTGGAAGGGGCAGAACTGACTTCCTGCACTTGGGGTCTTGCTTTTTGGTATCTAGTCGAAGATGTGCCAGGCGAGTCACCCCAGTGACCTCCTCACCAACACGGTGGAAGGACCCTGCAGCCCATGATGGACCAAGTTCCGTAAAGAGGGTTAGCATCGATTGTTCTGACACCCCGGCAGAGGGGGTACGGCATCGTTGCATGTAGTTGCTGCGTTTCGTGTGCGGAACTTGTGGGGCAGGCGAAGAACAAACAGTGTTTCCTGCCATGCAAGCAGCGGCAGGAATGAAAACACACCTCACTCAACCTTCATGAGTACTCCGAAAAGTCCTACTTGTACGCCCTCAATAGATATTTCGTGCTTGTGTTGTGATGTGCGTGACTCTCGTGCAAAGGACTGGGTGTGGCGGCTGAAGTCCTAGGCTCCCGGCCCAGTTTTAGAAACTCTCGTGTTTAGATTCGAGACGTTGGGCTTGACATGTGCAACCCTGAGGCGAGAAAGCCAGAGGACCAGCGAATCCGGCCTGTTTTCAGTTTGTTTGACCGCAGAGAGCTGTTCCGACTTGTGTTACAAGCTTCCGTTCGCAAATAATTGGTGGGTGCGGCTGACATGTAGGAGTCTTTGGCCTCCAGGTTTCCATTCACCGCGGCAGCACATTTCAGGAGTGTTTCGTGCCTCCAGGTTGCCATGAGCATACGGGCGAAAGCAGTGCGAAGCTCAGCCTGCTTGCGTGCACAGCAGGTGGACGCGCTTGCATCCGCGGTTGATTCATGCCTCTGAAATTTTTCCATGCCAAGCACTGCAGAAAGTAGTCATGGCAGGTGCTAGCTGAAGCTCCATGCCCTTGAACTTGAGCCCAGGTTGAGCTTAGCCCTAGCCCTATAGCATGATATATTTTGTTTTACACAATACATGGTTTACATGACATTTTCGATATCTTACACCGTGTGCCGACTCAAGGTTTCCCGGCTGGCCACGGCGAGCGCTCTGCGACAGCTAGTTCATCTCCACGGTCCGCGCCGCCTCTTCGGGCTCTTGTTTGCGCTAGACAGATCTGCAGTTCTTGGAGGATGGAGAGCCGCTTTGAATCAGAACAAGTCCATATAGCAACTCCCTCAAGACGATCGAAACATAACTTGATGTGTCCCAAAGTCGAAGCCTTATTCCGCTTTGTTCCCCGTGAGCCAGGTAAGGCTGATAGCGAGCCGGAGGAGGGCGAGGCCTGCAACTTGCTCTTTGTCCACCGAACACCTCAACTGCAGTACTTCCTGGAATCGGCTTAAGTGCTTTGGGGTGGTTCGATCACAGCATCAGAAGAGCCATGCCGTGGAGATGTCTGGAGCCCGCAGGAAGCCGATAGATCCGCACCAAAACTAAACAAGGCATCATGTTTCCCAGCACAGCCAAGTTGGTGAAGAAGCGACAACTTGCCGAGATTCTCCGACTGGCAACGCATGCGATTCCACGAGTCTGCCGATGTTTGGAAACAGTCGAATCAACAGGCAGGTAGCGACGAAACCACCTAAAAGGTGTTAGTATGCTTTTGTTTGCCCCCCTTGAGCTCTGTGCTTTTGCCTCTTAGGTTTTTTGGGGGCTTCTGGGGGCCTTGTCGAGTTTAGATTGCCTGGTGCTTGCTGGAAGTAGACGGTACCTTCGGGTTCTTCTTCTGGGGCAGGAGCAGGAGCCAGCTGTACGGACGTCGCAAAGCGAGCACAGCCGTGAGCTCAGTGACTTTTTGTTTGGACGGAGGACGGGGACTGCCACTGCTACTGTTACTGCTACAACACCAACAACTGCTGCTGCTACCACTATTACCACTATTAAACTACTACTACTACTACGACTACTACTGCGACGACGACTACCACTACCACTACCGCTACCGCTACCGCTACCACTACCACTACCACTAC
>BGNK01001133.1:139173-167260 GCA_003297005.1 Symbiodinium sp. clade A Y106 | reverse complement strand
GTGCGTGCGTGCGTGCGCTGTGCGCTTGCGTGCGTGCGTGCGATGAGCAAACTTCGGTTCGGCCCATGTTCCAAAGGTGCCTCTCTCCAGCACTGCCCCATCCGGCCGGCTATCTCCCCCCCCCTATAGACCGGAGTTGGCACCGCAAACCGGGGGCGTATAATTGAAGCAGTGGTGCATGGTTCAAGCACCGAATCATCAAAGCTGGATTTGGCCTCGTAGTCAGGGGACTGATCACTGAAGGAACTCTACTCGCCTCAATGTAGCAGTCGATCATAGTAGAATAGTAGATAACATTCTCATACATGCTGGGGACCTTCAATTTAAAGTGGGGCGGGGGCCAGTATGCGGGCAAAGCTACACTACCCCGTGCTTGCCCAGCATAAGGCTTGCCCTGTCATGGTTCGGCGCTCTCCCCGACACATGGCGTCGCGCAGGATCAGATTGGGCTCGTACTCTTTGTGGAGTCAACACTTCACTGACACGACTGCTCTGCTTGAATGCTTGTGTTGGCAGCCGGCTTCGTACCGCAAGGGCCTCACCTCTTTCAGCCGGTCGTCAAGGGCAAAGTTTGTGTCTTGCAACAGCCGCCTTTCACTGATCAAGGCAGCATGGTGTGTTCGGTGGCTCTCTCAGACTCCACAGTCCACAGTTCACTCAGGCTTCAGACCTCATCTGACGGTCCATTTCCTGACGCCATGCCAGACGTGCATCCACCGAGGGCCCATCAACTAGTCCTCCAGGAACGAAACTAGATTTATCTCGGCAAGCAGCAAAAAAGCGCACGGAGCACCAGACCCAAACTCGTGCCAAGGAGCCCGTGCTCGTGACGGGTAAAGGACAGTTGTCCTGCGCAGACGGGTGGCCGACCAAAGATCCGCTTTTCGACAAACCGGTAAGCCTGCATTCGCACCTGGGAATGGCAGACATGTAGTCTCCTCGAAGGCTTCGGCTTGACGTAGGATCTCCACCTCCTCGCGGAACTCCTTCGGCAAGTGCTGTCTCTGTTTATTACATTCACAGCCGGCGGGCACTTGCATCTTGAAGTCCAGTCCATCATGGGCCCTAATTATCTGAAACTGACGACCAGGTCTGACCATTGATGAACGAGGACGCGACATAACTCAGCGGCGCAAGAAGCAGAGGCAGCCGAACAACAATACGAGGCGCAATACAGACTCGAGCATGCCTGCGGAAGCTCGTCCAAAACCCCACGCCGAATGTCTGCTGCCTGCGCCAATGAAAACTGGCAAATCCACAATCAGAGAGTCACACAGATGGGCCATACAAATTGAGGTACGTACTGGTAGCAGCTGTAGCAATGTTCGAGTTCATAAACATTGCAGTTGGTTGGGGCCCATGATTGGCGTTGAAACAGAGCCTTTACGCAGTTCCTGACTTTGCTTGTGCAGCCGATGAGTGCGGCAGCTAGGCGAGGGATTGGAACCATGGATAACAGCTGCGCAGAAAGCAATTATCTGTTGCATCACCTGTCCCCGAGTCAGGGGGCAGTGGAGATTGAACATACCTCAGGCAAATCTCGTTCGAGGACATGGGTGGATTGTGTTGAAAGTGCCACTAGTCTGCGACCGTCTGCCTTCAATGCTAGCCAAGCTTGGGGAAGGTTGCATCGAGTGCTAAAACTCCGATATCAGGCTACAAGTAGCAAAAGGAAGGATCCATGCCACCCTCCACATATCTAGCGTCCCAGCACCAACGGCAGCCTCTTGAAGGCGGCCGTCATGCTCGTGGCCTTCATGTGTCAGCATCAAACGACCCCGGCATGCAGCCCGCGACCAAGGGCGCCACTGCCGACGAAGTGCACCATCTCTCGCATTGCAGGGTCTGAACCTCACAGCGTTGTAAGCTCTTACGACTGAGCTTAGCTCATGCCCAACCCGTTCAGGCCCACACCAAGTGCTACCTGAGCCAGGAAACTAGGCTCGCCTTTGCTGACTTGACTCTCTGTGGACAGGAAAGCAGCAGGTGCCCGACACTGCGTCGGCGAATGGCGTTCATCACTGGGTTCGCCTGCCGAGAACAAGTGGCAGGAATAAATCAGTGAGTCTCAAGCAGGCCTTGCGTTCCGCTAAGATTGAAACCATAGACAACCGCGTCCAATTCTCCTCGCACAGTTTTTTTCGTCACTGAATCTCGCTTGACGAAGGACTCACAGACATGCGGAGAACATCGACATGCAACCCTCGAGGCTATATCAATCTGTGCCAAGTCCTGCGGGTCGCCGTTCGGCGTCCCTTTGTGAGGAGCGCGGCTGTGGGCCAAATGCCGGTCGATAAATGCTGCAACACTTTCATTGAACATGCCTAGGCTTACACGCTGAGACAGACAGAGAAAGAGGGCCGGAGAGAGAGAGAGGGAGAGAAAGGAAAACAAAAAGAGAGAGCATGGGAGACTTCGAAGTGCTATAGAGAACAACGCGCATGGCAAGGAAGGCGGAAAACGAGACCATCGCTCTGCGCAGAGGATTAGCCTGTCTATCAGCCGTGCCACACCGTGCCTGGTGACGGCCATGCGCCCTGCGGTTGCACAAGCTCCCAGTGGCCTCAATACATGCCGAAGCTTTTTGCTGAAGCGCAATTGCTGCATGTTGCAGAAACCATTCACTGCTCGTCTCACATCGACTTCTGTCTAGAGGCTTGTCTGCACTGCTGATCGCCAGCGGAATGGACAATGCCCCCTGACGATGCAAATTGCGGCTCAGACCGGAGTCTCAGCTGAAACCAGCATGTCAACAGGAATATCGGGGGAATATGCGAATATCCGCTTCGTCGCAACTGTACAAAGCAGATGGGCCTGAGGAGGGTCCACGATGCCTGAGACGATGTCCACAAGCCACATCCATCATCTTTGAAACAACGTCTCTGCCTCTGCAGAGGCCGATGTACTGCTTGACCTCAAAGTCACGTCGTGCAGACGCTGCAGCCGCATTGCTCTTCACAATGACACGTCGCCTTTCAAGTTGGATGAAACGGGGCCACCACCAACGAGCGGCTCGATATCTGCAAGCATACGTGTCGCAAAGCCTCTCGGAGACTGCTTCAGACGCAACGAAGCGAACCATTAAAGCTCAGTTGAGAAATGAATTGACAAAGGGCACAAGCTTGGTGCCGGGATATTACCCGGAAGTGCAAGATTTATGGTAATGGCCAGAATTGCAGATCAAGCTTGAGCCGCTGGCAGTGCGAGACCTCGCAGTTTTCAGACCGTGTCTTCGATGCTGACGAGATGACGACATCGAAGAGACTTGGGATCCGAACTTGGCCACGATCACGATCCCACTCGTCCCCCTATCCAGTCGATGGCATGGAGCGGCCACCGGGCCTTGGGGACACTCGAGGTGTACGTCCATTCACCCTCGATGCCATGCGGCCATGTGAAAACTCACTGAGCCTGTAGCCATGGGCGTGCCTGCAGCTCATGTCGCAGGCTCATACCAGCCCATACTGGCACGGTCCATGTGAAAATGCGATCCGTCTTGTCCGAAATAAGCGCCCTGCTTTTTCCAGACATAGCGGATCAAATTGCCGTGTACCTTTTGCAATTGCATACGACATGTTGCTGCTGGTGGCTATCGTGTTCTGCAGCCCGCTCAGAAAGTCTTTTCGCAAGCGCACCCCTTCCCACTGCGGCGTTGAACATGTGGCCCAACCGGATGGTTTGTACATCACCTGCCACAGGTGCGTCATTGCTGGCACTCCCACGCTAGTCATGACCCTACAAGCATCTTTTACGATCTGGGCCCCGGACCAGCAGATCAGAACGTGGCAAATCCTGCGCTCGATATGAACATGCTGAACTCACCGGAACTTCAAACATCCACGTCAGCAGAGCGGCCTGTAGCACACATGGCAAGGCACCAGATCCCGACACCTGGACACAAATGCACGGAGCCAAAATAATTGGCTCTGCTGACTCCGCTCGTTTGCCAGATTCACACGGTCTGGGCACACTGCACAGAGTCCCCGTCCAGGGGCAAAGTGCTCCGCAGAGATGAAGCGCTGCGATGCAACAAAACGTGGAGCATGAGCCGATTCACTCGCATGGGCGGAGCCAGAACTCTGAATCTGCGCAGTTTGCACCGTGTCGAGTCGCCGGCACCGTGCCTTTGGGTCACTGGAGTCGGCAAAAGGTTGCAGCAATGGCCTGGCATTGTGTTTGGTGGGCGCAAGGCACTCACTTCGCCGCAATTGGCGCTAAGGCTCCAACTCCCAGCGGGACTTGTGCCAGCGCTCGTCGTTCACTTCAGGCAAGGCTCCTCGAGCTGAAGGAGTGCGTTTGCATCTAAAGCGGCTAGCGGCATGCCGTCCTCTCCATTCTTAACGGCTTTTTTAGCACTCGCACTCGACAAGCAGGCGAGGTTTGGGTTGAGGCATGCAAAGCTTGTGGCAGTATCCGAAACCCTATGCCCTGCCCGGCTCATCCGGGCTTCAGTGCCTTGCTTGCAAGAGATCTCCTCTCAAAAACCTCCTTTATGCTGTGTGCTAGTGACTGGCAGCCTTTCCCGCAGCAGAGTAGTAGAAAAGAGTTCTTTGTCTCTCGACTTTGAAGGGCTTGTGGACCATCCCTCGTATTGCTAATCTGCGCTCTGGATTCTTTTGGCAGCATGTGGTTCCTCCCGCAACTGTAGGGACTGCAATGAGGATGAACAGATCCAAGGCCCAACCCTCATCTCTCAACCTGTGCCGAAACAGCTGCTGTTCCCACAACCAGCCCCGTAAAAGCGGGTCTCCAAACTTCACCGGAGGTCCTGTTCCTTCACCTCTGCTGCCCTGCCGCAAGGACACAAGCCACGGCTGCAAGAAAGTTAAGCGGCGGCCTTCAAAAGCATCAGCAGCAATCGACCACCTGGAAGCCACGAGGCTGCTAGTCAGCTAGTCCTACAGCCACTTCCCTGTTCTGGATATTTCTGGCTCCTCTGAGGCTGGCCACTGTTGTCGTTCTCGCTTGACGGCGTCTTCGTCTCTTCCGAGGCCTGCAGCGGCACAGCAGGGGCCGGCAAGGCCGCAAGGCCCGCTTGCAATGGCTGGCAGCACTGTACTTGCAACTCATGGGGTCCCGTCGCGGACGGCCTGGGCATCTTCGCCTGGCCATTTTGCGCTGAGCCGCTCGCGTACGCCGAAAAAAAGCCCTACGCTGTAACGACGGATCCGGTTTCCCGCTGCCTGCGGAGGCCATGGCGGCCTTGCTGGCCAGGAAGGCCTTCAGGGCCGCCGCGCTCATGCAATACGTGAGGCTGGAGCTGGAGCTGCGCCGGCCTCAAGGTCCTGGGCGTTCACCGGACAAGCAGCCGAGGGCCTGCAGTTCAGCACGGAACCGGTCTTCCAGTAACCAAATGTTTTTAGCTGCAGCCAAGTTCACCTCGGTGGTGTCGGTGGTGGGGGTGTGCTCAGGGAGCTCTTGGCCTCGTGACTCTGTGACTGAAGCCTTTCTGCGGCGAAATCTCACAACTTCAGCATTGAGCTCCTGGGCCTTGCAGCCCTGGTCTGACGCACTGAGGCCTCACCGGCCGGTTCCCGGTTCCAGTAGCCGGCTACATGCCAAAACACAACCGGAGCATTCCAGGCCTGCCAGGCCTTGCGGCTGCAAGTCCGGTAGTGTGCCGACTTGGACTCCTAAACCTCCCAAAGGGCATCTCTGAGAAGGCGACTCGGGCCTAAACAGTCGGCACCCCACCTTGCTGCCCAGATTCTCGAAGTTCTGCGTCCATCGAAGCTGCAGTGTGACCTGAAGGCATCGGACTATTCACCCAAAGCCTGAGCGACAGCCGCGCATGTGACCTGGTGGATGTGGCACCGGCACTCCTGGCCACACGTTATGCTGCTCTGCAGCTCAGCTTGCAGACTGCCTGGCCTTGAGGAGCTTGAACTGTCGGCAGCATGTGATGGCCGTCCACGGGAACGCCTGCACACTGCACAGAGCCATGAGAACACATTTTTGCAGCAGCATGAGATGCCGAAGCCTGGGTGCAAACTCGGTAGAGCACAGCCTTCGCAGTGGGCATGTTACACATGAGATGTCACGAATGTCCCTCCATCGTGGTGAGACATACCTAGACACTAACACTGCCTATGTCCATGATCTACAGGAGACCACCCCATCCTCAGAATCTAGAGTCATAGAAGATTCTTGATCAAGCTTGCCCAGATCTAAGCTCTAAAGTCTCCAGGCTCTCTAGAGACCTACAAAAGTAGCTTTCCAGAGCTACCGTGTGATTGCAGCCTATTTCACTCAGGAAACCATGGCAATCCTGCTGCTGCGAATTGGACAGACTTCTCCGCAACATCGGAAAGGCTTCTGTGCCAACAGCTTTACACAGTGTCTGTTGACTGGTGCATGAACATAAAAGTGATCGTCAGCTGTTGTCAGTGTAAGCGGCATGTCAAGTCACTGACATCACTTCGCAGCCATCGGACATGAAATGGGTGCATGCTTCTTCTTTACACACACCCAGGCAGCACTGATGGAGAAGTGGAATTTCTCTAAGACCCTAGACTCCTAGACCTTCCCCAGGCCTGGTGGCCAGGGCTCTGGGCCACGTGCCAGGCCTTCAGGGACACGGACATGTGCCGGTCTTTCCGGCCACGGACATTTCTGAAACGGCTCGGTCGGTCTCGGCTTCCCATCACTTCGCACAGCACACAGAACGCGGCGTCTGGAGTTCGGGACTGATGGATTCTGATAAAGCATTGGGTGGGCATGGTGGGGTCATGTTGTCAGTTCCTCCGATGGACGGCATCAAGTCTGTTTCCTAGTGCTCTCAGAACTACCTTGCTCCACTGTCCGCGACTAAACCTGTCGCTTTTCGTAGAGCACGGTATTGAAAGTATCGGTGATTTTGGCTCATGATGGTTTCAGAGCCTTTGTTTGTTGAACCTGGAGGAACGCCTAGCTTGGACACGAAGAGGTCCCACCGCCATTTCACGCATTCTTCCAGCAGGCCTTGGGAGGTGCTGATGAGAGATAGAGAGGGAAGGACAGGGAAGGAAAGGCAGAGAGTGCGATGACGAAACCAAAACGAACTGACAGAAAGAAAGACAAGCGGACAGACAGACAGACAGACAGATGGATGATACAGTTGATCATGAAAGCAACCACATCCTGATTGTTTCCTGCTGCCTGGTCGTGGCATCCGCGGCCAAGGAAGGGCGACATCTTGCACTGCAGAACCTCTGCAGAAGGAGCAGTTGTCAAGCATGTCAGGCAAGACGTCACAGCTTGAGCCATTCGAAGTCTTTCAGCCTTGATGAAATCTCGGACATGCTTGTGCCGCAAAGTGCGGCAAGGCAGGGCCTTGATAAACGACATGTCGCAAACGCTGGCTGCACGGAACCTGAGAGGCTGAGCCTTGCAGTTGCATTCGCGGCCAAGCCTGATTGGCTGGCACGAAGCCTTCCGTGTTGCACCGCCACTAGGGTACTGGGGTTGCTTGTCTCGCCAGCCACAGCAAGACAGTCAGCGACCCTTGCCTGTGAGCCCGTTGAAATGCCCCCGCGGCTCTTGTGCGAAAGCTCCAGCTTGCTGCAGCACCCTGAGGGTTGCTGACAGTTGGTGCTCATGGTTACGGCACCTGACCGAATGAGATCGACGTAGGGCCACGGCGGCAGCGAGTACGTGCTTCCTGGTTTTGCACTGACGGCAGCGTTAACAAGAGACAGAAAGCCCCGGCCTGGCTGTGGGGTAGTGCCATAGAAACGAGCAGCTGGTCCGGTATCCTTCAAGTCACTGGACATTGCGAAGAAATCATCAAAGAAGCCAGCAGAATCGCGTAAATTTCTGTCATGCCGATGCTTAAACTACGGAATATGACATAGCCTGTGAGACGGTGGAGTGCAGAATGTCCGTACAGGCTCGCTAGAGCATGCTAAATCGCTGACAGGAGAGGCCAACTTCCCACATCACATGGAGGTGCCGACCGATCCGAACGACGACGGCTTGACTCTGCGGATGGCTCAACCCTGCAACCGAGTGCTTCTAGTTCTGAATTTCACTTCCTTGGACACCACAAATTAATCATGGACTGCCGCTTCCTTGCGCCCTGCTCTAAGCACTAGAAAATCTGGCCTTCGGCTCGCGCCGTCGTTGTCCAACGTCAGGAATTTTGTTTGCAGCGTGGCCGTAGTTTGGGCGCACTACAGGACGAGCGTCTGGGGTGGGAGCGGGTGGGCCCAAGGCGGAGGTGAAGGCAGGGCAAGCGCTGCAAGGATCGGGTGGCACTCCGTGCTTCCCCAATGCAGCTGCCAAACCTCGCAAGGCGGCGAAAACCAAAGCCGTCCGTACCGCGTGTCATTCGTGCACCGACTCACCCAGGATTGGCCTGGCGCGACTTTCCTCATAATGTCCTGGCATGCCAATGGTGCAGTCCCACTCCCTCGCAACGTTTGCATGTGCGCCCAGTCCTCCGAGCGCATTAACCTTGGATGAGTGAAACCGGGAGCTGCAGTGATGCAGCAGCAATGCACGTGCGCACATAGTACGATTCTCTCGTTCGGACTGACAAGATGCAGATCAACAGACCGAAGCGCAGTCTCGAAGACTGGAGGATTGTTTGTGTGCCATCCATGCAACCAGGGGGCTGCTGCTCCATGGCTGCTTCGGCAGACATGGCGAGAATCCTACCGAAAAAAATGTTCGACGTCGGCCCCAAGTGAGCCAGTGACCCTACGCTGGGGTATGGCCTTGCATTGCAATGTCAGGGAACTTGATGACATACTCAATACTCAGAAGAGGAATTGGGCGAAGTGGCTTCGGGCCATCATTGACAGAGCGCAGGGCAGAAACTGATCGCTTAAGCACATGCACCACGCTTCGCTTGCTACCACGTCAGCAAGATGATGTGGTAAACTTTCGAAAGCAAGCGGAGCGTGACTTTTCCATCCGAAAATGTCCACCTTCAGCTTTCACCTGCAGTTCGGGAAGCTCAACCCTCCTTTCCGCACTTGGCCACGCGGCAGTTCATGCAAGATCTAAGACTGAGGCCTGCTTCGGAACCATGAAAGGTCTGCTTCAAATCCTAGCCTTCTAGGATTCTAGGAGCTGCATCCTTCCACGGGCAAATCCAACCCCCTTTTCGCTCACAGCTTTCGTGCTAATGCAAACTTGATCGATACTCCTTCAACCTTGCTCCTTGCAATTTCACCTGAATTTGGTCTGTCGTCCTTGCTGCCCTGAAGCTATCAGTTTGCGCCATTTTGCGACAGCATCGGCCCTTGCCTGGAACTGAAACTGCAATGACAGCTCGAGCCTCGTAAACCTCGCATGCGACTTCCTGGCTAATATGAATAATTAATAGGAATTTCTGAACAGCAAAGGCTGTCCGGTGCTACCTTACTAGAAATCTTGCCTTCACACCTTCACAAGTAAGTCTCGAAGGTGTTGTACTTGTTCTGGCTCAGACAAACTGCTATGGACTGTTCTTCAAATTCAGTGCTGATGTCGTAGCGCTGGGTACTCCACACGACCTCTCAAATTTTACTCAGGTCCCGGCTCTGATCGCTGGCCCCGATCAGCTCGCTCTCGGCCTGGTGAAAGACCGAGTTCGCCCTTTTTGTCACACGTTCGGGACGTGAAATTGAGCAGAACCCGCAAGGACGTCTTGGACCGTCGCGCCCTTCCTGAGATGATACAGTGGCCTCCAGACATCATCAACCACACGGATGCGCTGCACTGCGCGCAAAACTATGTAACTATGCACCACCCTCCTCTCCGAGGCAAGAGGCCTTGCTTGCAGCCTTGCTTCCCGTGGATTTCTCGATGTCCACGCCTGGCTCAGAGCAGGCTTCAGCCCTTGGAACACGTCGAACAGTTCTTCTAGAATTCCACTCGGCCTACGTCATGTGGCGGCCTAGCGTGGTTTGTTGCATGTTCTGAGCCAGTCCAGACATCTCAGGCCCTGCATGCTCCAAGCTGGGCGCCGGAGGGCACTGAACCGCTGCCGCAAGAGCCGCATTGTCCCGTCGTCACAGCTTTTGGGGTGATGTGTTTGGCTTCTCGGATACATGGCGGGGCTAGAGGCCATCTGGAGAACTTCGGAGATGTTGAAGTGAAAGCCTCCAAGTTTTCCAGTCCGACCCATTGAATATCGGTGGGGGATGCTAGCTGCTGTTGCTATAAGGTTAGCGGAATTGCAAACAGAATCACAGCACGCATCTGAGAATCCAAAGTCCCAGATGATGCCTTGTGCCTCTGGAAGTTTACCGGTCTCTACGATGTCGTCCACGGCCCTGGCACAGCAAGCAGAGTTGCAGAGCGGCATCTGCATCACAACTCCACTTGCCCTTCCAGTCGTGTTCTTATGCCATGCCTTCTGACAATCTCAATCTGCTCCTGCGTGACAACCTGTCTGTAGAGGCTTTGGTGAGGGGAAACAATCCGGCAGCCCTGTTGTGGACTGCTTCGGGTTGCATACCTCCTCTCCCCGTGGTTTCACGATAATGTGCAGAGGCTCCTGCACGTAATGTGTAGGCAGGCTCGATGGACTGACGAGATACCTCGTGCCCGAGCAAAGCTTCCGTGTCTCCTCTGCAGCACCTGGGCATTTCGATGGATTGCAAAACAAACAAAGCATATTGAAACATGAACAGCCTTAACCGAATGAACCCCCCACCCACGCGAGGGCCTCCCGGGGCACCGGCACCTCGGAGCTGCAGCCGACAGCCGGCCTAGTCCAAAACGCAAGGCTATGCCGGCTGGACGTGTCGAGACTGTTTGCTCCGCACATGTCTTTTCTGGTTTCATCTTTCGGCACCCGTTCATCTTCGTTGGACAACGTAGTATGCCTGAAGCCCGAACCACTTTCCGTTCCGAGCAAAGCCCGACCCAATGCATTTTAGTTCGCAAGCAACTCTCTCCTGCGCTCTCTCTCTCTCTCTCTTTCTTTCTTTCTGCTGGGCTTAGGGGTCACTCTGTGACCCTCAGGCCTTCGGCCCGCCCAACCACACCATGTTTTATGGAGCGGTTGGCTTTGCGGCCCCAACAGACCGAGGCACCGAATTACAAAGTTGGCTCTTCCCCTCTGAGTTGGCAAGCCCCCCCTTTACACTAGCAAACCCCAACAGGCCTCATCGCCGCGCCCCTTTGGCTACGTCCCCGGGGGCTTGCCTCTCTGAACAGTTGGTAGAGACCTCACGTCACTGCACACTCCCGGGTCAAAAGAAACAACTCGTTAGTCAGTTACAACACCGTACCGATGTACACCATTACATTCTCCCGCGGCGGCAGATTTTCCCCCGTCTAGGGGTTTGCAGAACAAGCGGGCTTGCAGAGGGGGCGGTGTGCAGGTGCACCACTAGCTGCACTAGCTCTTTCCGTAAGTAGCGGCTCAACCTGATTGTTCCTCCCCCTCTGCTTGTGAGATTTAGGTGGTAGGGGTCCACTCACGGTACCTCATACTCAACAAAGCCGGGTTCCTAGACAGGCTGTGGTTGTCGAGGGTTCCCCCAGTGGCCGCAAAAAGCAATACTGAAGAATTAGTACGGTGAACGAGCAGCTAGTTGGTTACTTTTGGGGTCCCCTCTTCATCAAGCCCTTCGCTCACCTGCCCCGGCTCGGAACAGAGTGGCACTCCCTGAACAACCAGAAAACAGCGCGAAGACCCCCAACATAGAGACCGCCTAGTCATCATGGTCGAGCGAGCTAGGGCTTGTGAAACGGCGTCTGGGTTCCGTGCCCTCACTGCTCCCCCTTTGCAGGTGGTCTTCTTCAGGCAGCGGCGGTTGCTGGCGGGGAGGGTGCTCTGGCCGCCCCTCTTCGCCCGGCTGCGGTGGTAGGTGTGCTCGAAGTTCTGGCCGCCCCCCAGCAGCGTTCTCCCCGTCGTCGTCCACGATTTCCACGATTTCCACGAGTTCTGGTCCCCAGTACTCCCGTGCCCAGTCGTTGAGCTCTTTGAGTGCCTTCTGTGTGGCCTCCCTTGCGTCCGCGTCCAGGAGGAAGGGTAAGAGATGGCGCAGGTGCGTCTTGCCCGCAGCACGTGTGCTGCATTGGCTTCCCCCCTCTCCGCTCGGGGGACTTGCTCATGTGCTCCCCCCTGCAGGCCTATGACGTCTGCTGGGTGGACTGTGAGCTCCTCGTGCGGTCCTTTGTGTGGGTACAGCCCCACCATGACCTCCACTCCGTCCGCTGCCCCCTCCAGGAGGTTGCGTAGCACCCCCAGGTCCTCATGCCGAGGGGGTACGTCGTGATCAGCGTGTGGAGCATGGCCTCCGCGTCTTCGGCGGCATCTGTTGCGTCGCGCGTTCGCTGCCAGTTGGAGCTCCGCTTTCCTCCCCACAGCAGGGCTTGCCCGCTCTGGATAAGTGTGTCGGCGGATCTCCTTGTAGGGCTCGTTCGTCGAGGATCCCCACCACCAGGGCTGCTATCTGGAACGCGTTCGGCGGCGGTGGTCCATGTGTCCCCCGTCGCCCAGCTGCCCCATCGGTGCTGCCAGGCTGAGGCTCGTGGCTGCTGCAGACAGGTGCGCTTCCACTCCGTGGAGTTCGATGCTCCTTGCCAGCTGCAGTGCTTCCTGTATGTGCTCTGCTGCGGCCGCTGCCTGCGTGGCAGCTTTGGTCCCCACTGCTCTTTCCTCCCCCTGTGCTCTGCGGTCTCTTTCGTACGGGTCCCGAGGAGCGTCTTCCCCGTATGCTTGCGCTACTGCTGCTAGGGTCTCCTCAGCTTGGCTTCGCAGTAGTTCCGTAACTTGGTGGCGGGCTTTCTTCAGGGGGCTCGGCTCCCCGCTCTCCCCCTCTCTTTTGTTCTCTCCGGCTTGTACTTGTGCTGCTGTGTCTGTACTGCTCCCGGGCATGGAGGGCGCAATCCATGGTAGCGTGCTTCCCAGGTCTTCCTCCTCCGTGCCGCTTGCCGTGCTGTTTGGGCACGTGGCTCCCGTCTGCCCTCCTCCGGCTCCCCGGTCTGCCTGTGCCAGCTCCAGCCGGCCGGCTGTGCTCTCTCTCTCTCTCCAGGGCATAGGGGTCGGTCAGGACCCCCGGGCTTCAAGCCCACCCGCACCATTTGTTGTGCGGGAATGCAGGGGTGTGAGGAACGAGTATAATCTCTCCCAAGGCTGAAGCCATCAAGTATACGATAACAGAACCGGGAGAAATGTATACTCTCATGGAAATGTGTCCCCCCGGCGTTCAAGGCTCCATGGGAGGTATCAGCATTGAAGAATAATAAATAAAATGACTAGGGGGTGTTGACCCCCCGGGGCCTTGTTCGGCACTATTCCCCGTACACTGGAGTGACTGTCTGCATATCACTTCGTTCGGGCAGTGTGCCAAACCTGAGCCAAATCTGAGCCCCCGGCCTAGTGGATAGAGGCAGATGGCACGCTCAGAAAGCAGTACTCTGGCTCTGGTTTGACATCACTGGACTCCACTTCTCAGGCTGCCAAGACATGCGAAACAATTGCACAGCACCTAGATGAAAAACTCCAGAGCTACCACGTGTAAGTGTTGCCGTATGACAGTCTTCGGAAGTCCTCCCCCCTTTGTATGCGATCTTTTTACCGATGTGCCCTAACATTTGCTGCAACAACAATCCAGGCTGCAACACTCTGACAGAAGTTCCAATAAGATCAAAAGTTCGTGGTTGGCGGAGGGCACATCGTCTTGTTTGTGCACCGCAGACTGTCAACGTCAAGACAACAGTTTGTTTCCATCGGGCCCTCTCTCTTTTCTTTCGCCAGGGCTATGCCTTTGCTTTGCTTTGCTTTGCTTTGCTCGGGGCTTGGGGTGAAGGCAGGCCCCCGCGCGGTGTGCGCTGCCCCATCCATTCCAGGGCTATGCCCTCTCTCTCTCTCTCTTTCTCTCTCTCCCTGCCTTCTTCATGATGGTTCGAACGTTTGACCTGTCAGTGACGGATGCGTGTGCCGGGGTTCAACCATCCCCCTGCAGTCTGGAGGATTGTGCAACGCCACCTCGACCACTTCACGAAACAATCAGTGATCGTACCGGGAAGATGCTCATGTCCGCGCACATTTTGCTGTCGGCGCTGCATAACACGCATTCGAGCCGTCGAGGGCCAAGCGCTCCAGGGCCGAGGATCGTCGTATACGCCTTAAGTGGTGCACAGTGGGAGGCCGGACTCAGATAACAGCTGGTGGCTCTATAGCAAGCTTCATCCTCCGGGGTCACGGCAGCTCGCTGCTTCGCTTCAGGTCCATCACCCTCAAACTTCATGAAGGGGATGGCAACCTGTAAGCTGTAAGCTTCTGCAATGACCGGATAACACAGGAGTCCGCACGAGTGGAACTACCAGGGCCGCAGTGCACGTCGTTTGTCGGTGAAATTGGCTGCTGTGCCCAGAAGCCAGGGCTTTGAGACGAATTCAAGTTGAACATCCCGGGTATGGTTCGGAGACGGAGGCAGCAGATGGACGGAAACTAACTCCATCACTGCCGCTGTCTCTTTTGTATTATTAACAAGATTTAGCAAGAATCGCTGCAGCAAACTGGCAAACTGTTCGAGGAAATATTAGCACCCCCGAAAAACTTTCCCCAAACATGTTTGGAGTTGAATGTTCACATTTTTTGGTGGGAGGGGGGCTTCTGAATCAGCAGTATGAATCAGGAGTTAACGTTACCATACCACAGAAACTGTAGAGCTTGCTGGGCCTTCACGACCACGTCCCTGGGATCAATGGGTTTTGCCTCCGGCCTTGGTTGCGCTCATGCCATGTCGAGCCGATGCCGGTGTTTGCCAATCGGGCGGCAACCTTACCCTGAAAATCGCGACCCGGAGCCTGTAGCTACATAAGGGCTGCAGATACCAGAGGCTGACAAAATGTGACGTGATGAGGTCCAACCAAGTTATCCGACTTCTCTTCGTTGTCTCGCGGATGTCGGATCTCTGATTGCGCATGCCTCGGCACAAGCTGCATTTGCAAAGCGCGCCTCTCGCTGGCCGCTGCTCAAATGCGGCGGGTCGGCGCGTAGGGACAGTTGTCGGGTCGAGGACAAGGTAGGCCCTTGAATACCTCACAGAGGCAAATGCTTGTTCGGCAAAACCCATATGCAAATCACACATCGAAGACACACCGTGCTGAATGCAAGCGCATCCGACGTGCCTCATAGCAGGGTCGTGTCTTGTACCTCTCGGGTGCCCGATGGAACTCATCCACCTAGGCAGTTGGAAGAACTCATGTTCCACTGCTACACGACGGACATGGATACTGTACTTGCGCAGGGGCATGTACTTTTGCGAACTGCACCGCGCACTAGTGAGCGCACGCGGGATTGTTCATTGCCTTTCGAGTTCTTGCTATTTGAAGACTTGACCAAGTCACCGGGCAAACACAAGCCCGCAGCCCCCCCAAAAAAGTGCTGCCGGGTGGAGGAGATGACATGACGTCCCCAGGAAAGTTTCTGCAGTCGTGGATACAGCATGCATCTGGACACCCGGCGAGTGAAGAAATGGATGGCTCATGGCGAGAGCTTTGGGTGTGGATGGGCAAAGCCAACAGAGGGAGAGGGTGGATTCGCCTTTTTCAGCCGCTGGCAGCGGAGTAACCCGAGAAAGCCAAGAAGCGCCAGCAGAGGATGGAAGCCCATTCGACGCAGACACGCCCCCTCTGATTCTCTGCAGGGCATGAAGATGCGTGAAGGATATGAAGACACTTGTGCGCGCTCAGGCCTCCTCAGTTTACACGGAAAAGAAAGGCAACGAACCCCCGGCAACGGGTGCTGCTGCTGCACAACATGTGGTAGCATTCGACGGCAAAGTGTGCCTCCGGAGTAGTTGGAGCATTCTCTCCCCATCGCAGACGCAGCTTTCGCCCTGGGTATTTGCTGGCGGCAGCCCTATGGGACAACCAGGGCGGTTACGAGATGCGAAGGGTCCACTGAGATCCCCACCTTTGATTTCAATGCCGTCGACTTTCTTGATGCCCTGTGAACACTGCGAGCTACGACCAAGAGGCCGACCACGAAGTCAGCACGGAACAATATTCCGAAAGCATCCAGTGGTCCAGGGTCCAACCTCCAGCGCACCCTCGGGAGTCTTGAACTCCGCGAAGCCGAAGCCTCGAGACACACCTTCAGAGAATCGCAATCGCTTCCGCTGCGAATGGGCGTCGCGGCAACATCCTCCCATTCATCGTCCCCGAATAACAACAAAAGCGCCCCGACAAGTACCCCGAGTTTCGCCAAGCCTGGTATTCACGGCCTAGCTTCATTGCGTACATTATCCTGCTCACTGCGGGGCGCTTCGAGTCGATTCCGAAGCAAGCATTGGTTCCCTCAGATAATCTGAAGTTTTGGCCAATAGCTCAATAGCTACCATCGAGGCGTTTTCCAGCCACTTGAGGGTCTTGTCGACTCCCTGTGCCGCAGCTAGGCTGCAGATTTCAAGGCGAGACCTTGACCGAGAGCAGTTTCCTACAGGTAGATGCATTCACAGCTCTTCCTTTTTTCAGCCCCTAAGTTTCGGATGGGTTCGCTCGCAACCGTGGCATGCATTCGCAGGCTGAAACTCTCCCACAACATGCTAAGCTCCAGGCCATCTTTTTGTATGGACAGCCTCCACGACACCAAGCCCTCGATATCACCTCTGCAGCGAAGAGGTGCATCTTTTCAATCACGACTTCAAGCGCAGAGGCGTGCACCGAAGAGTTCGCGAATTTCTTCCTCGGTCGTGTCCTGACAGACTTTGGGAAGGCGAGCTTGGGCTCCTTCTCACTGGGGCTCGTGCGAAGGAGATGTTGCCCACAAAGACAGGCCACACCTGGCACAACTGCCCGCGGTTGAGCCGAATACCGAATGCAGAGCTTGAAGGGCTGTACTTCGAACACCCTGGGTGTCCCACGTCCTTCCGACGTGGCTCGATTTTTCTTTTCTTTTCTGCCTCACCTCCAAAACCAAGCCAGTTGCTGCATAAACGGAGCTTGACTGAGCTCAGTTCTCGGATTCTGGCCAGTCTGGCCGGGTGCTGGTGGCCTGCCAAGATCGTGGCATCTTAGGAAAATTGAAAACCTTTGCCATTTGCAGCGGCGCAATCGCGCCTGACATTGAGCAAGACGAAGCCCGGGGGCAGCGATCCCGGAGTAGAGCCCGGTGGCATCATGAGGCCGGGAAAGACTCCAGGTGCGCCTGGCGCGCCTGGAGCACCTGCACCGGGTGCGCAAGGGCCACCCGGCGCGCCGGGCACCTCGATTGGTTTTCATTCATCCCAATTGCAATGAGCGTTTCGAACGGGCGGCCCAGCTTCCTGAAAGACACACCCTGTGCTGCTAGGTATCGTCTGCGTGTCGTTGCACTTGCTCTTTTGTCTGTAAGATGCCTCCATATCCCACCCGCAGAAGTTGCAGAACCGAACATCAACCTTCTCTACCAAAGAAACAACTTGCGCCGCCTGTGCTTCGAAGGGGCACAGACATACGCCGGAAAAAGGGACAGCAGCATCATGACACCCATGACGAAGACTGACAAACGGACTCGCAAGAGCCCGCGGCATCAGAGCATAGACTTCAAGCACTTCTCACCCGGGCGGGCAGGGCAGCCATCACTCTGACCGGACACCCTGGTCTTTCCCACCCTCCCATCCCTTTGATCATCAATGTCAGATGTAAGCAATGATGCGTGTCCACATGGAAGCAGTTATCACACATCTCACAAACAAGGCACCGCACTGCTTGGACCTCACCCGCCACTTGAATCTCCTATAGAGGAGGCTCTACCCACCTCTGCGTCTTTCCCGCACCTGGCGTTGAATCCCTGCCAACGGCAGAATGCGGGTGGCAATCAGAACTCGAGGTGGGGTGCTCACACTCATTTCCAGAATTTCCAGCCGTAATCGTTCCACTTCCAGAAGTTGCTGGCCTTAGCTGGTTGCCGAATATTTTCGATTTCATATTAATGGCTCAAATGTGGCATCATGTTCAGGTTGAAAACTAACAGCCTTCTGTGCCTTTGCCTAACTCCCCCCAACCTTCCAGGTCCTGAGCCCCCTCCGCTCCACATGGGATCCTACCCCCTCCTCCCTGGTGGCCTGGCGCCTGCGGTCCTGCTTGGCTTCCTGGTCTCGCGGCCTCAAGGCCTCGTCGCTTTGCTTTTCTTTATGTGGGGTGTTGCCTGTGGTGTTCGCGGTTGGTTAGGTAGGCAGGAACACTGGCCTTTATCCAAGCTCCAGCATGCCACCAAGCAAAAGCTCAGAAGCTTTGACTTCATGTCGCAGATACACTGGATTAGCTGCTGATCCGAGAGCAGACCTATTGAGGCATGCTTGCATCAATTTGTCAGTAGCATTGTGACTAGAGACACAGCCTCCGTCACTGTGGTATAGCCCTCGGTTTGGTGGACACGCGGATCATTGCATTGACACCCATCGCCTCTTTCCCGCCTGTGGTTCAGAATGGTTCAGATGGGGGTTCTGTTCCGGTGTGAACCGTGTCTGCAGCCTGCCCCCACAAAAACAAGACATGACACAATCATGCACATCACGACCACATACCCGCTACTCTTGCCATAGTTCAATTGCGAACGCTCTCTGAGTCTTGCGAGAGTCAGGATAAAAGTGACACCAAACGACAAGGGCGGGGGCCAGAGTGTATGCCATGGAGCAGCACGAGGCGCGAGATGAGGTAGACAGTCCAGAGCACTCTATACTAGAGTAGAGAAAAATCCCCGCAGCGGTCAGCCACGGTACCGGCAAGAAGCCAGGCATCGAGGGGCAGCCAGCACAGCTGCCTGCAAAAATAAACTCCAGAAAATCACTGCCGTGGCAGACGCATGCCCTGCCTGGCATCATCATTAGTGGAAGTCCTCCAGGCAACCCTCCTGGCAAGCCACCTGGAAGTCCTGGACCGGGGGCACTCAAATTTAACAGTGCCCTGCGTAACCTTTTCATAGAAACTCGGAAGAGATACATTTTGGTTTTGCATATACACGAAAAACCTGTGATCAGGAGTATGAACACAAATATTGTAGAAATCTGGAGAACATATAAGTCCGGCATCCTCCGCAAAACAGTACGGCAGCGGAAGAACACAATACATTAAATTACAGATGCGTGATCTGCGATGTTTCCAGATGTTGGTTCATATTTCTACCAGAAACTAATTGTTCTGGAATCCCGCTAACTCTAGGGAGGGCGGGTTCGTTACTCTGCTACTTGTTGACTTCCTCGCCAACATGTTGCCCCAATTCATGGTGTCATCGTTGTTCACTCCGCTCCGAAAAGATTCTGCAAGCTTCCAGCAACGTCGCCAGCGGTCTTGCCTCCAGGCGGCGGCGGTAGGCCTGGTACCTAAAAAGATTCTGATGCACAGCCCCCGCAGAGTCGCATAATGTGATCCTTTGCCGAATGCGACAAGCCCTGCAGACGAAGTGCCCCGGGCGGAGGGATTGGCCTTAGTTGAATGCTGGGTCTGATTGCGGAATTGAAACTAACGTCACTCGCAACTTGCGAAGGGTCCGGGCGGCGCAGCATCCATGACCTGAGGACGTGCTACAGCTTCACGCAATGCATGCCAAAAACAAGCCGATGCGTGAGGTCACCAGGCAGCCGAGCCCAGACGCCGGCTGCGAGGCTGCAAGCGTTGTTTTTACTTCTATGGACACGTTCTCTAAAATGTTTGCATATGTTTGCTTTACCATCCGGGTCCCTGGGTGCTGGTCTGCAGCACGGATCTCTAAAACGCTAAAATTCCGGAGGCCACTTGAGGCCAGAGCTTGGCTCACTTCTCGTAGTTACTTGCTGTGGGCGTCAGCAAACCCGTCAGTTGACACATGGCTTCCGTGGTAAGCCATGTTGTGTGTGTGTGCCCGCGCTCTGCGAATGTATCTCTACATGCCCCAACTGCCTTCTCAGTCACGTCAGTCGCATGTCGGTGGGGCACTCAGCCGCATCTATAATTCCATGTGACATGTGGTTCAAATTTTGCGGGATACTGGGCACTGTGAATCTTGAATCAGACAGCAACCTGCACAGCATTCCCATCAGCACTGAGGCACTTCCTCACTTCATTTTGCAGCTGAACATGAGCGTACACAAGGGACATGCACTTCAAGGCAGCGCACGGCCTGCGAGGACGGGAATGGAAATGACGCCAGTCCTTATCTTAGACCTTTCTTTGTCAAGTGGGCTGGGCGTCGCAGCCCAATCACTGCCGCCTGTGCACTTGTCGTACCAATCCAATGAAACCTTTTCCCACATGCTTGTTGGAGCTCGCCCCAATATCTAAGACCTTCAACCAGTGAACTTTCAGGCAAGCACAGAGACGGCTTTGAAACAGTTCATGTCCAAGACTGAGCCAACAGTTGCACAGCAATGTTGGGTGGCACTTCAGACTCAGACCGTGCTCATTGCTGCAGACATCTTTTTAGGAGCCGTTTCACGGTGTCTTCCCTTTGTCGGCCTGTAGCAACTTCGTGAAGCAAAGCTCTGTCATGAGAATAAGACGAGAAATGAGAACAAAACTGTGCCTTCTGGGCGACCCAAGCAGGAATAAGCTTCCTTTGCATGTCAGCATCCATCGCAGCCTGATTCTCATCTTGAGGCATGTGACAAGGCGTGTGTGAGGAAGATGACAAAATGGAGTCAAGTCGACCACTTCAGACCACCACGATACCCAAAACGAACCTGAGGCTCCTGCCAATTCCTCCTTGGAGAAAACGAATAAGTGCTCCTGGCATCAACGGAGCAAAGCCCGCTGAGCGTGCCTAACATGCCTGGACAGTGCCAGAGCCTTACTGAAACAAGCAACTGTCCGGAAGGGGCTTTGAGCTGCTGATGCGCCTGGCCATCGATCATGTGACACCCAGAGCTCTATGCATCCAGCCAGCGAATCAAGAGTGGAGCACGTGTTGGGGTCTCTCAGGTCATCGAATAGAGCCTCGCTTGCATGTGCAAGGGACTATGGTGGCTGAGGGGAAGAGGTGCTAAGGGCACTGCGTGCATGCAACACTGCAGTCCGGAAGGTCGCAGCTTTGGATCGTACACAAGTAATTTCGAAATGTAGTCCACGGCCTGTGAGGATGTCAGGTTGCAGGCCACTCATTCAACAAAGTGCGCACCATGAAAGATCCCTAGAAGTGTGGAGCCTCCTGAGAGGTGCGCGATCTGAAAACTTTGTGCCAAGGGTGTGGCTTGATCTGTGGGAACTTAAACCTTGGCAAGTCGTGGACTCCAGGAACATGCAAATTCAACTGCAGTAGCCACAGCAGGTTTTGTGAAGGTTCCGACTCTGTGTAGTTCGGATTCATAGCCATGAGCTCCTCCCTCGTTGGCGTGCCCAGAACTTTGATGATCTCGACCTGACGGGACAGATGTGCAGGCGACAGCGTGCGACTGTACCATGCTGAGACAACGCATGAAGTGTAAAGTTCAGGCAGCGGCCAGCTGATCAACACCGCTCTCGCCAGGAAACATGGGATGCCCGAGAATGAGCTCCGCCGAAACACATGCGGCTGACCAAATGTCGATTACCTGCGCTTGCACATCACCAGTTGATTGCCCCAACATCTAATCTTCGATCTCTTTCTCATGAGTGAAGCAATGACTCAGGGTGGTGCAAAGCCGTAGTCAGTGGCCCCGAAAATGAGCTCTGGAGCCCGGTAGTATCTGGAGCCTTAATTAAGGCAAAACATTCATCGACAAAGGCGGGCTGGAGCACTGGTCGTAGCCCAGATGTGACCTAGCAATTGCCACATAGCATGGTGCTCAAGTGCCTGGCAAATGTAAGCCACATTAGGCTCCCCTCTGACCAGCGGTTTCGCAGATCCGAAATCGCACAACCTGTCATAGTGCATTCAACTGGAACAAACACCCTGCATTCATTTGGCACAAAATGCCGGTGCTGCTTTAGGGCATGCGTATGCCCATCGACCAGCAAGTTCTGGGGCTTGATGTCTCGGTGGCAAATCCTGGTCATGAAGAACACTAACAGCGCTAGCAGCTACCAGATGTCACTTGCACAGGCAGGGCATCTTCATCTTGAGAGGCAGCGCCAGGCAGCTTTCAGAACCGTGAACTCTGCCACGGATCGACTCCCCCCATGCGTTGAGACCCCCAAGTAGCAAAGCAAGAGATGGACACAGCAAATGGGCTCTCAGGACTCAGGGCTCCCCACCCAACAGCATGGATGTAGGCGCAGGCCCGGCCCATCTGAGCGACAGAACAACAGCTTCTTGAAACTGCCAAAGGCTCTCTTCGTCGAATGCTCTTCCGCTGCTCCGACTTCTTCGTGCCTGGTAGCTGTACAGCTGGACGAAGATGTGCGGGACCGGCTGCTTCATCTTGCTGTAATGCTTCATGACACGATACACCGTATCCTCGTGGTCCGAAGGGCTGGAAACTGGCAGCCGCTGCGTCGCCACGACAAATCGGCAACACTGGGCAGAATAAGCGCTGCGCAGAGCAGTACTCCATCACAACCTCGGCAAATGACTACTCAAAGCGGCCCAGGCTGACCTCTCTATAAACCAGTCGGACTGCATGACGGAGAGACTCGCAAGAAGAAAGCGCTGCATTCGTTCTAGCAGACGACAGCTCAGTCAAGCAATCAATCTACGGATATGCAGGAACTTTAGAAAGAGTTCAACCACCGAGGCGCTTTTATAAGCTCCCTATGCTCAGAGCACCATGGAGACTCGATCACCACCGCTGCCGGTATCAACGATGAACCGGCCACGGAATGGTGAGCGAAGATGTAAGCGCATCGAATGCGGAAGTGGCTTCAAGCAGCTTTCTGAGTCGCGTGATGGTTTGAGGATGCTTGACGAAAGCGGCAGCATGGTACTTTTGACAAGCAGCGCAAGCAGCAAGATTATTGGGGTGGGAACTTTCTGCCATGCCTGTAGGTGTTGTGCTGAAAGCCCAGGTTTGTGGCACAGTGTGGAGTTGACTCTGAGCCTCGTTTTTGTAGCACTCGTTTCCACATTTCACGCATGGTCATGTGTAGCATCTTAAAGCTGTACTCCGAGCAGCACCAGCATGAGGTATTGTCCGGGAAGCTTGTTAAGCGACATAGACCATTCGCCACATCGGTTTTCGAGAAAGGTGAGCAAGACCACGATGCAGGTTACCAGGTGGCGCACCGTGCTGGAAACATATGTAAGTGCTCGTAGTACGACGTTGCACAATATGAGCTTCAAGTTCATCACGTTCCAACGGCAGGATTGCAAGTCGACGATGCATGCTCCGATTTCGGAAACAGCTCTCAGCTGCAAACATTAAGGTATGTCTCGCCAGGCTTTTCGCCTGACGTGTAGAAGGCGTGCTTCAGCCTGAGCACATGGTAAGCAGGGAAAAAGCATGAGAACACCGCTGAATCAAGTTCATGCAATGGGCAGATGCAACCCCTGCAGCATATCCGGGGGCAAGACTCTACTACGTTCGGGTGCTTCAACTCCTGCGACATGCTGCCGACTCCCAACGGATCTGGCCATCTGTCTGCAAGCTTGATCCGGAACACATCTTGGCTCTGCCATCAAGTCGCTTCTTCACAGATGCTATGCCTGCGAGTGCTAACCACTTCCGTGCAGGTCAATTTGGACATGGCTGTAAAAGGGGCACTGACGAATATGTTTTGCTCGGAGGACCCGACAAAAAAAGCTTCTTACTCATCTTGCAAGCAACACATGCAATCCACCCCGACTGTTCATCCGGGTATACCATGTCCTTCATGATTTGTAGCTCTCGGTTCTTGTATCGCTTGTCCTCACAAGCGAGGCACACCAGCACCACTTGTACGAGGGCAGAATGACAACGCCTGGAAAACCTTCTTGATGGCGACAGACTCACCTGTTTCAACCACCTGAAGCGAGATTTCCGCCGATGTGATGCTGGTGCTGTCTGGGCACCTGGGCAACCCACCTGGGCTTGGTACACGACTCCGAACGAACCGCTGCCAAGCACGCGCTCTGCGTTGTACGTAAACGAGGCCTCACGCGAGATCCAAACACAGCTGGGCGAAGTGCTTCTTGCGAGACGCGTGCCTTTTTGGAGGCATCATCGCCCTTGCCTGCATGCCAAGTTGTGGGAGCGACAGGAGTAAGAATCGTCTGACCGGCCTTCCACTTTCATGTTCTGAAAAGAGTTTTGCAGAGCGCGCAAGTCGCTGGAAGCCTGCCAGCCAAACATTAGCAAAGTAATACTCGATGCGTTCACGGCTTCAGACTCCGACATCTTTACCAGCCATGAGCGTACACCTGGGGCAGCTCAAGCGGCTTGCGCTTTCAGCAGAACATGCGAATCTACTGAAGCTGCTGATTCTGAGTCACAGCCGAAGTTGAGCCCACAACACTCGAAACCCTATCTCCCCCCGTGCTCAGAGATCTGCAACAGATTCCCCCGGCACGAGACTGAACAGCTAACTGCTGCGCCAGAGTTAGTGATCAGTGCAAACACGTGGAGGACTTCCCTGGCGTAAGACATATCGCCACGATCGCACAAAACCTGATGCACTAGGTTAACATTCTGCGGTCTTTCTGCAACAAACGGCAATCGACATCAGAAGCACCACATGTGCCGAGACGGTAACTTCCAGGTGAGCTGCGGGCCAGCACTCAACGGCGGCTGTCCGTCTGGTGAGCGGACCATCAAGAGCCATCTGAAATTCCAGAACTCCAATTCTGCCAGATATCGCTTCAGCCATTCCGCAGACTCCACGAGCCAGGTGATGCCAGCGAATGTGCAAAGGCTGGACCTTGGACACAGGCTAGTCGCTGGCCGGCTGGTCGCTGGCCGTCCAGGTTCATACTCGGCTCATCTTCGCACGACGAGACAGAAAAGGACCGAGGCGATTCGAGGTGCAGAGCTAGGGGACTGATCAAGTTCTCCCCAGTCGCGCATATGCTCATGCAGGCGTGCATTACATGGCATGATGGGTTTCACGATCGCCCAACAACCTGCACGACTGGACTGCTTGCTCTGACATCGGATCCAACAAACAGAGAAATTCCAGCTTCCCATGTGCCTCGCATGCTGCAAATGCGGCTTCATATGCAATGCATGTAGGACCCAACTCTTGTTCAGCCATTCCAGCAAGAATCTCTACTGATTCGCGCCACTGCTGCTTCCTGGAGCACGACGTAATTGTAATTGAATAGCTTATGATGTCAGGTTGGCTTGAGTTTTCTCTCATGGAGCTCAGCAACCTCCTGGCCATTTCAGCCTTGCCAGCTTCCATGAGCGAGCTTAACATCGCATTGAAGCAGACCAGATTGGGCTCCAGTTGCACGCCTACCATTTCCTCCAGGAGCGCCTGGGCCTGCTTCCACATAGCTGCCTTCTCGAAGGCGCTGATCGCCGCGCCATAGCTTATCACGTTAGGTCTTGCCGAGCATACAGGCATCATCCTCAGGACTTGCAATGCAAGCTGACCTTGACCACCTTTCTCAAAGGAAGAGATCACCGCACTAAAGCTTATAGCATTCGGCTGCACATGCCTCGCCTGCATGCGCCACAGCAGATCCCACGCGTCGGTCCACCGCCCGCATTTTTCACAGGCACTGATGACTGCACTGTAGCTGACAACATCAGGCCTGGGCCAGGGCAACTTTGAGTCTTCTGCTCTCTCCATCCTCTTAAGCAGCTCCATTGCCTGCTCCGCTCTGCGCCCTTTCTCCAAGCTCGTCAGAAAGGCATTGCAACAGTGCAGGCTGGGTCCCATCTGCTGTGCATCTTTGAACAACACTAGAGCATCTTGCCACTGCCCCTCAGGTGCACAAGCGCTCATTGCAGCACCGAAACTGACCTCCGTCAGTTGCATTGCCTCAGTCCTCATGAAATCCAGAACCGCGAATGCCCATTTACCTTCGCCGCTCGCTCGCCCACATGCGTGCAGCAATGCTGTACAACAGACGACATTCACCTGGGTGCTCATCTGTCGCGCGGTGCTCAAAAGCTGAGTGCAGCGTCGCCAAAAAGCTGTCACTTGACAAGCTAAAGCGCCCGCTCCAAAAGTGATGGCATTCAGTCGAAGCGACTGGTGTCGAGCATCCCCTATTAAGCCCAGCGCGGTTTCCCAGGCCTGACTTTTGCCACACGCAGCTGCCAGAGCGTTGTGCGAGCTGATTTGAGTCAGCTGTGTGAGCCGCACGCCCATCAATTCCAACAGAGCTCCCGCCCATCGGCTTTGCTTACCCAAACTGGAAAGCCTTTTTGACAACCTTGCCTCCTCGCTTACATCAGCATGTTGGGAACTGACACGTCCAGCCGCTGCCGCTTCGATGGACAGCATTCCAGCCTCCCTTGCGGTGGAGACTGAAACCCTTGCCACATAACGAGCTGGTATGAAGGTGTTTAACCCAGTCGCCGAAATCCTGCCATGAGCTATGGCAGCTATGAAAAAGATAGATGTGGACACTGCTTGCTGCCTCTTGGCCCCGAACGCTATCGCTTCGGCTTGCCAGCAACATGGTGATAAATGCCCGCTTGCCATCACTGGCCAATCAGCGCATGCCCTGTCCTTTAGGCTTTCGTTGGCGCGCCTCTCGACAAGTTTCTGTCGTGACGGACTGCCTTATGCGAGGTCATCAGATCACTTCGTGCTAGTGCCGTTCCTGGCAAAGTGCTGCAGGCTCCGACTCATGCAACAATTTCACCTGCACCCGTGTCTGCTGTAGTTGCAGCTTCGCAGACTACCGTCCACAAACTCCACTCTTCCTCGTCATGTTCGTGTATGTATCTGAATGCATGCAAGCATGCAATCATAAACACATCCTTGCATACTTCGGTACATGCATACCTCGTACATACCTACATGCCCATGTACCTACTTACCTGCTGACCTACCTACCAACCTACCTGGCTACCTACTACCTACCTATCTACGTACTGCATGGGCATGCATTTATACGTACATACATACATGGGCGCCTTCAGTGAAGGGAGCAAGAGGGAGCGGGGGCGTGAAGAGTGAGGGGGGAGGAGAAAGAAAGCGAAAGAGAGAGAGACAGACAGAGAGAGAACAAGAGCGACATTTTCTTCGAAAACCCAGTGCATGAGGGCTCGCATCACAGCATGCCGTCACAACACATTGCGGGAAGGCCGACGCGCCGTTGATGGCGACGTCAAAGCGTGGAGTGAACCTTGCGGTCGGTGCCTGCCTGGAGTTTGCAACTCTTCCTGTGGAGCCCAGCTTGAAGGGTTTCAACCTGAGGCTCTGTCGATCGCATCGATATGGGCAAAGCAGTGGTCTCGTCACCTCTCGTAGTAATGTATGTCCTCTCTTGCCTCGGAAATACAAGACACAGTTGTGAGTGCTGAAGTGGCTGCCAGGTTGGCAGACGATAGTGGTCGTAGCACCTACATTTAGAGACTGAACAGTTGCTGGGATTCACGGTGGTGGGACGCACGAGCTCTTTCCGGTGATGCTAGTGCTGGGGCTCGAGGGGTAGTTACGGTGCAAGTGCTCCGTCGTGGTATCCAGTTCCTGGTCAAGCCAAGACAGCCGACTGCATGCAAAGCCACACACTGACTTTCAGGCGTCGGTTGCGTGACACTCTACACTCACTTGGTAGATATCCTCCGCCATCAGATTTTGCGCAGTTTGTGCTTGCGCATGCACGGCAACTTCAGCCGCACGGTCGAGATATATATGATCCCGGTTCTCGGTTCGCCGACCCCCNCGCCCCCCCCACCCTCCTCCCCAAGCCGAATCTGTGTGACTGTGCACACTTTTTCCACATGAGGGCTCCAAAATCGACAACTGTCACGAGGATCGCGTCCCAAGACACGACTCTCCCGTGAGGGTGCCAAAGCCGAAGCCATCAACTGTCACGAGGATCGCGTCTCATGTGACTGTAGACACTTCCGAAAGAGGACTCCGACATGAGGGTCTTAAGTCAAGCGGACCGCGTTCCCTGACAGGCCCGATCCCTGTGACAGTTGACCCATTGCAACCCTGTTCCAATTTCCCCGAAGCGACAACTGTCACAAAGATCGTGCCCCCACGGTCAATAAAGCGATAATCGTCAGCAGGTACGTGGGCAGAAGATACCCGACGACCAACCAAAGAAACACTAAGATGATTGTATAATGATGATCATGATTATCGTCATCATCATCATCATCATCATCAATATCATCATGAGCATGGGTTTACCAAACACCCCAAGCAGATCCAAACATGCAGGGGGGAACCACCCAACCCA
>BGNK01001133.1:127766-138831 GCA_003297005.1 Symbiodinium sp. clade A Y106 | reverse complement strand
GGGGGGGCCGAACCGGGATCATATATCAGCCAGCGAACCCACGTGATCAGGATCGGACTAACTGCTGCAGGAACCCGCAGAGAAAAACTGAGTCTGCAGCAGTCGTGGTGTGGAGGATGCCTTCATGCATTGGACGCGCTTGCTGGTCTTCGCCGTTCTTCTTTATGAGCATGCTTCTCCACATCTGGTGAGAGCTCGGATGGCACCGTTCGGGCTCGAAAGAGGCAACAAACCGCAGGGTCGAAGCCCAAGGCACAACACGGAGACGTGGGAGATTCTATGAAGAAAATGTTGATGATACATTGCACAGTTCTCTGAAGTTTGCTTCGATCTACTTGGTCCTTTTCGGGACTGAAGCACCATCACTTGTGAGAGAGAGAGAGAGGGAGAGAGAGAAAGAGAGTGAGTGAGTGAGGGAGGGAGGGAGGGAGTGAGTGTCTGTGTGCGTGTGTGTGTGTGTGACGGTGTATGTGTCTGTGTGCAGTACATGACATGTTCCCACTGTAAACATATGTCACCCCTGACTGCACTTCGGCTGAAATGCTGGAATGTGCCCACTGCGCAGTGCACAATTTCCGCCGAGTGATTGGTTGAGATCGTTTGGATATTGACGACTATCTACCTGGCTATATGCTAATCAGTGTGGCACTATGCGGCAAGAGCCTTTGATTGAGCCCTGCTGAGCCCACCTGGATTTCGGCACGAAGTCGAATGGAGGTGAAATTTAATTGTTTCCACTGGACCACATACATGTTGGTACGCTTAGTCGGGGGAAGCCCCGCGGCACGTAGAGGGACGCTTCGATGGTCCATACGGAGGGGTTCCGTGGCACACACGGACGTTTAGCCCCAAGTTTAGGCGGTACATATGGTACGGTTCGATAGTACATGCAAACACTTCCAGGGAGCAGACGGCGCGGTTTGAGGGCACATATGGGACGTTTCCACGGTACAGATGTGCGCCACCGTACCTTGTGCACCATTGCATCGTACCGTTTCAGCCGCAACAACGTTCCTTAGCCTACTCAAGACTGTGACATGAACCCCCCATTTAGCACTCGAAGTTAGATAAGCCTTCACGGACAAAGTGGGAGGCAGGACTGCCTGTGCGACTTGCGCACTGCGTTAGCAGTAGGATGTACATGCTTGCTCAGATCATAGATGGAAGTGCACAACCAATTGTCAGGTCTGACGACACTGAAAATGGTCCCGAGAGCTGGAAGAAATTTTCGTGCTCAGTTAGCCTAGAGCTAAGTCAAACAGCTTGCTGAACGAGAGCATGGCCTTCCGATTGCACGAAAGCCTGGAGAGGGCTTTCACGCATTTTGTCCGCTGAAAGGAACAGACTTCAGAAATTAATTTGCAGAAGGACTGACGACAGCTTGTTGATTGCATTGTTGATGCAGACGGCCATTGGCCAATTGCAACAACAATTCCGACTGAACAGCAAGATCCTTACGACATTTCAGGGCGCACGGGAAATTGCTTCTAGCTACACTAAGCGCGCGCGCTTGGCTCGACAATGATGAGCACAATGCAGCTGAGTGGGTGAGGCCTGGGGGCCTAGCACCAATATGTCGATGAGAGGAGTCACAGGAGTCATCAGGAAAGGAGTGAAAGGTGAAGGCATAGGGACGGACATTCGTTTTCGGGTAGATGGGAAGGAGGAAAACTGGAAAACTTCACTTCACATGCGGAAGCCCGAGTCACTGGAGTAGAGATATACCCAAACAAAAAGGTCTCAGCATTGCAGCAAGAAATTCGGAATGTGCGGGAAGAAGGCTACGAGGATTGGTAAAATGACGGGTATATGTCGGAGCCTCACACGAAGGATGAAATGAAAGTCACGGCTGGTCGCCGAATGACTACTACCATGAGTCAGTGGCACGAGGATGAAAGGAAGGGCTCAATTTAGGGTGATACGATCTGGAATGATTGGAACCAGGCCCCAAGCGCGCCTGAGCGTACTCCTGATGCATCGCACAACATTCAGAGCGATATCAGACTGCTTCCTGATTGCAAGTTCGGCGATTTTGATATGCAAGCGGATTGATGGGATGCTACTGGGTCTTGTTCGACTGTGGAGCTTGTGCTACCAGTCGCTGCTGCTTGAGAGGTTTGCACCCGCTTACCCGGCTCTTCCTAGGCCCAGAAACTGGGCATGTCTGGAAGAAGACGTGTTCAGCAGCAATCGCCGCTCGCTTTCGCTTCAACATCACGTGTGAGGCGGAATTCCATTTACTGACTGCGGAAAGGATCTCCTACAAGTTCTCCAGTAATGGATCGAGTGTCACATTCAAGCATAGATTTCACGACACTTGCGAATTCTCGTGCCACCTACGGTCGAGCTAAGTTTGGATTGAATTATTTACGAACCACAGCTGAATCAATTTCCTGCAGAACACCGATCAATCACAATTTGCAGATCAACAGAGCACACCAAAATGCAAAGTACAAGTTGTGCAGCCAGTAATGATAATGGAAGAGCCAGCTGGAGAGCACAAGACTGCAAACCCTTCCGTTCCAAGCAGATTGAACTGCTGGTTGGCTGCTCCCTCGATCTCGGAGAGCGCATCGTGAACTAGGAGCAAGAGTGATCCAGCCAATTGGGTGCATCCCTGTAAAAGTCCAGTGGCTTAGGACAGTAGTGATCCCAAGTCGAGTCTGAGAGACATGTGGCATGGCCGCAATGAGCAGGCCCACTTGTTGCTTACGATCGTACTGCAAAGAAACCAGAACTGCTACGAGAGCCCAAAGGGCCCAATGTCCTCGAGAAAGCCAGAAATGATGGCATGAGCTCACCCACTTGCCATATCGAGTGTGATCACTTTCAAGGCCAACGGTGGTCACCATGCAGCGAAGAATGCTGATCGACAAGCGGTGATTGAGATTCACTTCTAATTTCTGTCGACTGGGAAGGACGGCTGTCACCTGTCTGTCTTCGAGAGAGTGAGTGCGTGAGTGCGTGAGTGAGGTTGCCCAAATCTCTGTTCACCTGCATGGGTCGTGCGCACACATCTTGTGCAGCACGTTCCCTGCCGTCGCAGCAAGTGCCACCTGCCTGCGCTTCGATGCGCTCCTTCCCGTCTGCGATAGAGCACACCTGCCAGTCCCGACGGCTTCACGAGTCAAAGTTGCAGGAGAGAACACGAAGCTTCCGGATGGAGCACAAACAGTGGTGCGAGAGCAGCAGATCTATGATAAGGTCCTGCCGAGTCCTGCCTGTCTCATGTCGCAAGCATCTGCACGCACTGCGCCCATTGCATAAACACTTCGACACAAGATGTGGCAAGACTATCAGAGATTGGGAAACACTGAAAACTCTTGACATCGGGCCTCCGAGCAGCGCTCCGAGAGCTTCGACTCCTCGGCATTAGCTGGTACTTGCGCTTTGCGGCGGCTGTGGCGGATAACAACCTCTAACACGAAAAGTGACAACCGGCATCCCCGACGGAACTCACAACAGGCTACGACGGACGAACCCTTCTTTTGGATGGTATGAAAGCGCTTCGCACCGGGTCCGTCGCCTTCGCCAGTGCTAGGCTTGCCGGCGCCGGGGGGGCGCCTTCAGCTATCCCTCGGCAAGCTGCCCGCCAGCGAGCGACGACCCGATAGTCTCTGCAATCAAAATTTTGGTCTCGTCGGGTGGAGAGGGTGGGNCACCCGACGAGACCAAAATTTTGATTGCAGAGACTATCGGGTCACCGCCCTCTGCCGGGGGGCAGAGCCCAGGCGCCGTGAAGGGGCCCCCCCCGCACCGGCCACACCAACACTGGCCAACGCCCGCGGCGCGCTGCCCGCCGGCGGGCGACGCCCCGATAGTCTCTGCAATCAAAATTTTGGTCTCGTCGGGTGGAGAGGGTGGGCGCTGGGGAAGACGCAAAGCCAGAAAGCAGCTGCGGCATTTGCGTCGGATCCTACGCACAAAGATGTGCTACACGACAACCGGCATCCCCGACGGAACTCACAAAAGGCTACGACGGACGAACACTTCTTTTGGATGGTATGAAAGCGCATTCGCGCCGGGTCCGTCGCCTTCGCCAGTGCTAGGCTAGCCGGCGCCGGGGGGGCACCTTCAGCTACCCGCCCGGCACTCCCCTATGCCACCCTGCGCCGGCTCAGCCGCCTCAGATCGCCAGGTTGCCTCAGATCGCCAGGTTGGTCAGCTCGTCGGCGGCCTCCTGGGTCGCAAACTGGAGGTCGCCGGTGTCCGAACACGAGTCCATCCGACCCCACCGCCATGGAGAGGTCGCCTCTCGACACTGCGTCGGAGACGTTTGCTTTCGACGGTAGCTGTCGAAAGTCTGGCAGCCATTCGCAGAGTGCCGCCGTGGACCAGAGAAGGCTGCCACTATGCCATTGACGGCGCCGTCCTTGCCGTACCCCTTTGTGAGTGCCCACTTGCCGGCGACGTTGTCGATGAACGCCAGCCACCTCTGCGGCAGTCGGGCGGCTAAGGTCACCAGCGCCAGGACCTGCGCCAGGATCTCGAGGACATAAATGAAGGCCCGGCAGGAGGCGAAGAGCTCGAGGAACTCCGCCGGCGCGGTGCCGCAGTCGTAGAAGACGGCGTCGCCGATGCGGACCACGTAGCCGACGTAGCCCCAGCCGTTCTCATGCCCCGGGTGCCGAGCGTGATGTTGACCTCCGCCGGAAAGCCTTGTGTCGTGTTTCCCTCAGCTGGGAGAAGGCGTCGGCATAGATGACTGCCGCTGGTGCCCCGTCGATGAAGGGGACCACTCTGGGCTTGATGTCCGCCAGGAGGGCTCGAAGTGACAGCAGGGCCGCCCGGAGTCCGGCGGACAGCACCATCGCGGACGCCGCGGCTGCGTCGTGAGCCCTGGCGTAGATGGGCTGTAGCGCTGCCTTCCCCAGGGCGCTGAAGGTCGACTGGGTGATGAAGTTCAGCCGGCCGGCAGTCTGTTGGCTGTGTGCGGCGGCACGTGTTTGCGTCGAGGGCCGTCTGGATGCTCGCCATGATTTTCTCCAGGCGCCTCGGCGTCGGCTGGAGGGAGACGCCCTCCGATCCGACGGTAACCAGGACTCCCTATCTGGGACGGCGCCGGCGGCTGTGCCTTCGACGGCTTGGTCTGCAAGCCCAACAGCTCCAAGAAGTAGGCCATGCCCTGGGTCGTCGACGAAGTGGCCGGAGATAGGATTCTCTGGACTGCCTGGAGTGCATCGGCGGTCCTGTTGAAGTGCCAGACAGACGCGGCCGCGCCAAAGCACATGGCCAGATGGAACCAGAGGGTGACGCCGGCCGGGCCAGCGACGAAGGTCCCCGAATGCGACGGGGCCTGACGGGCCACTGTGGGGCGGTGTCGTCGAGGAAACTCGCCCCACTGTGTCCCGGCGGCAGTTTGCGGAGCTCCTCCTTGACGTCCGCCGGTATGATGTGGGCCTCCTCGGTGTAGCCAGGGGTGAACCCGGCTTCGGACTGTCTTGGTCCTCCTCGGCCGGCGTCGTCGAGCACGGCAGCTTCAGTCAACTCCACCGCCTGGTTGAACGCTAGGCCTCCCCGCTGCCTGGGTTTTTGCAAGCGCAAGCGGCGGTAGGAGCCGTGCTGGCCAACGTAGGTGGTCTGGACAGCCACCACAGCCGGGCGCCACGCCTCAGAGCAAAGCATGCGCCGGTAGTGGGCGATCCGGCGGTGCTCTCGATCATGCCGGGCCATCTCGTCGGGCGTGGCTCCCGGCGCCGGTCGCCTGGGCAAGTGCGGAAAGCCCTCGCCGGTGACCGGGTTGGCGTCGGGGAGATCTCCTGCGGCGTTGGCTCTCTGGCTGCCGCCTGTTTCGCCTGAGGCGGCGGCAGCATAGCTTTCACAGGCACCGCCGCTGTGGCGCCGGCAGCCTCCTGGGCAAGCTGCGCCGCCAACTCGTCGGCGATGCGGCGCTGACGCTCCTCCATGGAGACCGCCGGAGCGGCGACGTAAAGTACTGCCGGTAAAAGGCCTCCGCCGTAGGGATGCCGAGGTCGTAGGCCCGGACGGCGTCGGCTCTGCACATGTAGCCGACGGACTGCCACGCGTCGGGCGGTGCGCCTTTGGCGGCCGGCGCCGGCCTGGTCCATCACTGCTGGCCGTCGGGACCGGCGGAACCCCTGCGTGTGCCCTCGGAGGCACGTCTTGGACATCAGCAAGGGGGCTCCCGGATGAGGGTCCGACGGTCCAGCGCCGGCTCCGCTTCCCCCACTTCCTGCTCCCATGTGGGCGACAGATGCGCCGGTGGCGGGGGTGTTGATCGCCCGCACCAGCGTCTGTCTCTCGAGCCCACTCCAGCCGTCGAAGAACGCCGAGATGTCGTCGCCGGAGGCGGATCATCTCGACGGCGCCCACGACCTCTGCGCTGGTGAACGCTATGGCGTCGGAAGGAGCTATAGGAAGTGCTGAAATACGTCGGGGAAGACGCAAAGCCAGAAAGCAGCTGCGGCATGTGCGTCGGATCGACGGTTGTCCCTACGCACAAAGATGTGCTACACAACAACATCGCCTCCCCATCATCATGAAAAAAACGTTCATGCTTCGATTCATAATTACTCGAAAGCTTGCCTTATGTAGCTTAGATGTTGGAGGTGTTCGTGGAATTCTTCGGAGCACTCTCCAAAACACCTAAGCAATTGGTTCAGGCTAACTCAGACACTCGCCACAACTCACAAGATATCCGACAGCAAGAACGCGCCGTATCTCATGTTTCGGTAAACGGATTCGTTGAACGCATGCACGAGCGCATTGGAGCATGCTGACTACACTTGTAGACCTACGTGTACACCTCCGTGGCGATCTACGTACCTATCACTGTCTGCCTTGTCTTCCTGCACATCTCGAATATGAGGATTTAGACATCTGCGACTGCCATTATACTAACACGTCTTGACCCAAATCCCCTCCTTGACGGTGGTTCCTGTGCAATCTCCCAGATCAATATGCGATTAACGTCTACGCACAGCCACTGCAGGTGCTCACTCAACGAAAGAGCACACGCACCCGGAAGTCTGAACAAGTCAGGTGCTCATTCAATAAAAACCCTTATTCCCTAATGACATCCTAATTGAGTAATGCGCAGCCGGGCATGGATAACTTGTAGCTTGTAAAGATGTAGAGATTCTGTCTCTGCTCAACTGCTGAATTCGCACGGTCTGCACGTGTGACTGCTGCTACGAGTAGATGATCCCGGCGTGCTGAATGTACACTGCGGTGCTGAGGCATGCTAAGGCCATGTCCAGCTGCCCCATCCCACGGCTCGGCCTCAACCACTGTACATGCTCGCAGGCGATGCCGACAGAACGCAGCCTTCACCCTCCAAGATGCAAGCAAAGGCAAGCCGCACGCTCAACCATACATCGTGGCATGAGCTAACGAGATGCTGTGTCCTCCCTTTCTTGCCGTCTCGCGACTACAGCTTCCACAGATAAATCTGCCGTCAACCGCCAATATCCAAGCTATCCACACATGCGTCGTGCCGCTATCTGTCAGATCCAATCAGCAGATGGTCAGCGAGGAAACAAGTGCTGAAGCCTAGGAGATGGTCTTCCTCCCTCGCATATCCGCCCGGCACATAGCAGCTGTCCTTTTGGACATGTCTCGCGCTCGGACTCACTCTCTTTCACCAGGCCCATGAACTTCTTGAATGACCTGAACGGGCTCACTGAGGGCACACAACCCGCCACACACCACACACACACACACACTCCAGGCAGCAGGCGCCCAATAGTCCGCGCCACCAATCTGAGGTGTGTCATTGTGGCCACCCATGGGAAAATTGAAGCACCTAAGTGCAAATCTGCAGAAGTCCGACGGAATCACCGCACCTGTAGTCTCTCAAAATTTGCCACTAGGTCAGGTTGCTTAAGATGGCGATGGCAAGTCTTAAACACCTAACATGCTAGCACTCTGCGGTGTGCTAATCGTATGCACACCTGTTCTATGAAGGTATGCGGCACTTCTGATGCACGGTGGCCGTAAAAAAGTCGGACCGCTCGGCAGAAGTTCTGTGACAGTTCTTTTAGACTCAGCTGAGGCTGTGGCTTCAACACTCTTGGACGCTGCTTAGACCTTTCGTCCAGCCCAGCACAGAACAAGTCATTGCTCTGGCATCTACAGGCTGCGAAACATGTGCAATCGAAAGGCAATAACATGTAGAGCTCTCTCATCTGTGCTGGAGGTACGATTTGGTCCTGGCGGGGGAAGAATTGACGAGTTACTCGTTGGCCGAGCAGACTTCTGGCAGCTGAATACACAAAGCGCGCTGGCCTGCAGCCCACTAAACAAGCAGCAGCACCAGAGCTTGTGATTGCTCGCAAAAAACTGCAAGCCTCAGTGCCGCACTTGCACATCCTCCAGCACTCTTGCCGACGAGCAATGATCTCTTGACTAACTTTGCTCCAGGTAGGCACGAATGCACTCTCGGGGCTGCAGCTTTCCGCGGAAGCCCATTCGTCAAAAAGCAAAGGTGCTCGCAGCAATGGCCTGTAACCGACCAAAACAAGGGCAGTCTTTTTTGTCGAGTCATGTTCAACCCCTGTGGGCCTGAGTATCGACAGGAAGGGAAACATCTGCAAGGCCATTTCTCGCCTGAGGCTGCTTCTGCTGGACAGCTAGAGGAACAACACTGGCGACTCATCATGAGGCCACGACAATGATGTAAATGTGTTTTCCAGCACTATTCCTGCTGGCAACGGCAAGCCTCCAGCCTAAAGCACACAAGACACATGTCGAATGTGAGGTTAGCCATCGGGCGTCGGAGTATGAGTCAACTTCAATCCATTCGCACAAAAATTCGGACATGCCTCGTCTTTTCGGATCGAAGCCTCGTCGCGTGGGTCTGCTGATGTCCACGAATACAAAAAGTCTAATGCAAACGGAACGACTGTGCTGGCACTTCCTGTGTTTTTTCGTTGGGCATGGAGCAACTCCAGGACATCTTGCGCGCGTGGTTCAACACCTGTGTCTCCATAAGTCTTTCCTGGTGGGGTGCAGGAACCTCATCAATCTTACGTATTCTCCTTTCTTGTCCCCTGATATTATAACTGTCGGAAAACAGATGTACCAACTTAGAGAAGGGCCCATGATTTATCTGTGTGGGATTCGCTTCTGTTTTCTCCCGCGTGGCGTCTACTTGGGTTGTTGGGACTGTAGTTTGCCCAGGTGTCCGGTTGCGCGAGTGGAAAACAATGCCCCGTTCCAGGGTTCAATTTCACTGGATGCTGCAAACCTGTTTTCGGAGCGAGCATGTGGTTCTCACATATGCATCAGCAGAGCTAGTACTCTGGCATTCGGGCGGGGTTTAGGTGACGTTACCACGGTTCCGGTATGCATGCTCAGGTAATCGGATTTGGTGTGGTGGGCATTAGCACGGCTCGGGGATGCTCTGGTAATCGGATGGGTCTGGGTGCACGGGCATGGATGATGGATGCTCTGGTAATCGGTCGGATGGCGCTTCGGGCATTGATGCTCTGGTATAGCGGATGCGGTCGGGTCTGGGTGGACATCCCACTACAGTACAATACGCAGACAAACACGAAGTGCAGACAATGCAGGCCCTGACTTTTGGCATGAAAATGGTTGGCAGCCATTCCAGTCCGCACTGCGAAAACCCACCACACTTAGTGCAATGAGAGCGGGTTCGACATGTCTGGGATAGCGAGCAACGCGACTGCAGCAGTGCAGCGCTCGAATGTGTCATTCCACGCAAGTTATGCAATCCACGAGATCTCACTATGCACAAAAAGACAGTCTGGTCGAGGCTGCGAGACCCAAGCTTGATGTGGACGACGACATGGTGTCGTTAACTAAAGGTGCACGTCTGCTGCATGCCTTCATGTCCTGTACATGAATGCTCCATCGCTGCCTGAAAACCTGCTTTCGTCGTCAAAAAGAAAAGGATCGCTTGCGGACAGGGTCCAATCCGCTGGAGGTACATGTAACGCTTGCTTGCTCTTGGACTTTGGGACGCACACTGTTTTTGCGCTGTGAAATGATCAGCCCTTCAAGCCGCTCCCGGTTCCAACACCTAGTCTGTGGCCGTCCTCCGTTGTGGTCTTTGTCCAAATGCCACAATGGTTCAAGAGCCCATGGCTCCTGCTGGCTGGTCTTGTTCACCATCTTTGAATGTTCACATGAGGCCAGCGGGACACTGACCAGGCTGGACGCCAACTCTATTGCTCACTGCAATTAAGCTGCAGCATCGACGTCAGTGCAGCAACGTTTGTGCACATCGACTCGAGGGCAGCATGACAGCAGGGCCTCGTCGTGCTTCTGTTTCAACCTGTCGATACAAGCAAAAGCATTTCACAGCCGTCACAACGTAGCGGGCTTCGTCTCGATATGCTCAGCCGAAAACTCGTCCGTCTCTTGCTAATCACCAACAAGCAGCACATGGGCGGCAAGCTTCACGGCCACTGCGCCACCGATGGAACGGCCAAAGAAGAGAATTCGATCGTCGCCTCGGAAAGTTTAGTACCGGCAGCCGCCAGGGTTACAGAAGTGAGTCAATCTTCCGAAACAGCCGGACTCAAGCCCACGCGAATCTGCAAGGAGCCGCCATGGACGCCTGCACATCAGCCAGCTTGGTTTCGCAGCTTCCTGTTGTTGTGCAGCCCATCGTTTCAAAGATGTTCCTTTGGGGAGCGTGCTCAAGTCGATTACAAGCTTGGGGCCTTCAAGGTTACGCATCCACACGATAGCGGCTCCAGAAGACACGACAGATTAGAAGGGGGGGCATAGTTTTTGCAGTTGAAGGTGGTGAGTGACTTCTCCTCCGTCTTTGCCGAGACTCCAAGAAGCAGGAGAAGTCACGCGAATGTACTGTTGTGACGCACCACCCTCCCCTTGAACAACTATGAGCCCCCCTTACAGTCTGTCTGTCCAAATCTAGGACTGCCAGCCCCACCCGTTGTAGTCAGGACTACAAGCCCCTCGCTTGTAGTCTGTCCAAATCCAGGACTACAACCCCCCCCTCAAATATGCCCAAAGCCAGGACTACAAGAAACCCTCCCCCGCTTGTAGTCTGTCAGTCTGTCCAAATCCAAGCCCCCTCTTGTAGTCTGTCCAAATCCATGAAGCCCCCCCC
>BGNK01001133.1:101659-127667 GCA_003297005.1 Symbiodinium sp. clade A Y106 | reverse complement strand
CCCCCTCCCGTTATCGAACGGGTCTGATCGTGCTCTGCTCCTGAGACATGCACTCACTGCAAGCAGCCGATGCTGAGAACCCGTGCAAGCTACCATCTTGCAGTGTCTGTTCGGTCCTTCTCGCACGTTCCAACGTGCCATGACAGAAATCAAGCTCCGCCTGACTTTCGAGCCCGCTGCACGAGCCAACGGTATGCAGCCTCTGCATCCTCCGCAATGCAAACTTCAGCTGCCCGATCCAATGTGGCCCGACGCGCATTCAACAGCCCGGTGAACCGCCCCACCTGCAAGAAACCATGCTCCGATGGGCCGCTTCCATCCTTTTCACACTGGCACAACCGAGACCACCCCCAATAGGATTTTGAGATGCTGATCTTGGCCTCAGAATCGCCGTAGCCACGGTAATCGAGAATCAGCACATTGACAGACAACCTTGCAGAATTCCCGATACCAATCGCACTGAAGACGGCTTTGCATTCAGATCTCGGCTGCTTGTACATGTCTTTCACATTCTCCAAGCGGTGGCCAATGTTTCCTGGTGAATCCGAAACCACTTGCATGCCAGTGCCGCCAGCCCCAGAAGGCGATGTGGAAATACAAGGGGAAGGGGGGGAGGGGCGGGGCGGGGAGGGGCGGGGCGGGGCGGGGGCCCTGACCCTCCAATAGTCTCTTAAAAATAAAGGTCTGTTGGGGTAAACGCTTAATCCTTTAACAAGCCCTTCAAATAATCGCTTGTTGTTGATTTCTTAAGCGCTTGTTAAGCGCTTGTTAAGCGCCTGTTGTTGTTAGTTATATATATATATATATACATACATATACATATACATATACATATACATAGACATATACATACCCATATACATATACATATACATAGACATATACATATACATATACATATCACACAGAATATGTACATGTCTTGTGTCTCTGCGTGTGTCTGTGTGTGTGTGTCTCTGCGTGTGTCTCTGTGTGTGTCTCTGTGTGCGTGTCTGTCTGTGTGTGTGTGTCTCTGTGTGTGTGTGTGTGCGTCTCTCTGTGTGTGTCTCTGTGTGTGTCTCTGTGTGTGTGTCTCTTTGTGTGTCTCTTTGTGTGTCTCCGTGTGTCTGTGTGTCTGTGTGTCTGTGTGTCTGTGTGTGTCTGCGTGTGTCTGTGTGTGTCTGTGTGTGTCTGTGTGTGTGTGTGTGTCTGTGTGTGTCTGTGTGTGTGTCTGTGTGTCTGTGTGTCTGTGTGTCTGTGTGTCTGTGTGTCTGCGTGTCTGCGCGTCTGTGTCTGTGTGTCTCTGTGTCTCTGTGTCTCTGTGTCTCTGCGTCTCTGCGTCTCTGCGTCTCTGTGTCTCTGTGTCTCTGTGTCTCTGTGTCTCTGTGTCTTTGTGTCTCTGTGTCTCTGTTTCTCCGTGTCTCTGTGCCTCTGTGTCTCTGTGTCTCTGTGTCTCTGTGTCTCTGTCTGTGTGTGTGCGTGTGTCTCTGCTATCCTCCGTCTGTATCTGTCTTTCTGTGTTGTGTGTCCGTGTGTGTGTGTGTGTGTCTCTGCGTGTGTCTCTGTGTCTGTTTGGGTGCGTGTGCTCCTGACGATACCACCTCCATGCAGAGCTCTGAAATACCCCGACGGTTGTGCATCGCCATTGTCTGAGGCTGCATCCAGCATTGCCGTGGAAATACCTTGCCGGGCTTGTTGCATACGACAATACAGCGAAGGTTCCACATATCCCCTGCATCCATTGCAGCCACGGGGCAAGATGGTGTAAGGAACCATGTCCGCAGAACCTTGCTACATGTACATGGAGAACTGAAGTGAGGGGCGATGAATTGCTGGGCCGCTGACATGCGCAGCAACCCCCCAAAATGTGAGGCCGCATAGGGTCACAAAGATAACGCCGTTAATAGATGTTTACAGGTAGTTGGGTGGAAGTCAGGACAGACATGCAAACTTCACACAAACACAAACACAAGCACGGTCCAACAGCAACAGCAACAGCAGCAGCGCTACAAACGTCCATCAGCTCTCTGTGTGCACTGCAACAGTGATCTGGGCAAAACTATGCGAATGCAACGAAAAGCAGGCACCGCGACCAAGAATTGTAGTCATGCACCTCTACGACTGCGAGGAGTAAATCGAGTGTCACAAGAGTCACAGCCCGAGTCAGAGGCACCCGTTCACGGCCAGGCCAGGAAGCAAGCGCTATGAGTACGCTGCTGCGGCCCTGAGACTGCGGCTGGCAGCAGGCTGGTAGACAAACCAAGCCGCAAGTCTGGCCAAGGTGTCGTCTGCATTGTCTGCATGTCAACAGCCAGGCAAGCAGTTTCAGAGGCCTCACGCCATCCTCGGTGAGGATGGTGACAGCTTCATAGGGTAGCTGCCATTCCTGCAACGCACGCAAGCTGATCGAAGCAGGGAAACCACAGGTAGCGAACAATGCACTCTGGTGATGCACCTCTGGACTCCGAAACATTCGCGGGCCCATTTTCGGCGACCGCTGTGTCCCAGGTGGAACTGGCCTGCTCAATCGCGCTGTCCCAACAATCACATCCATGTTATACAGCCCGGCACCCAATTGCTGACACATGTCACTTGCTGCAGGAAAGCCTCACGCCCTGAATTGAGGGCCGGACACGTACAGGATGGAGCGCTGGCGCGAAACCAAGACCTTCTGACAGGAATGACGATGAAGATATTTTGTCTGGAAGCCCTTGGCTGGGCATCCCGCAACAACGAATAGAACAATGAGCATCAACCTTGGTAGGGTGCGGTGGAAGCTTGATGCCGGGAAGGCCACCACACCCACTACTTGTCATGCACCCTGGGAACTCAGGTTGCAGGGTCCTGCAGCCCTTCATGTTGTTGATGCGCATCGACTGATGAGTAACCTCAATAAGGATTCGGCAGCATCTGGCCAAACCGTGTAGCTGTCCAGAGTAGCCATCCAATGATTCCAGTTTCCACAACCTGCCGCATGCACTGAAGCTGCGAGGCTAGGGAAAATTGTTCTGATGAACACACATACCTATGGACCACCAATCAGAAACCTGTTCTCACCGCCTCGGCGTCATCTTGGCCAGCTTTTGAGGCGCTGAAGAAAACTAGCCCAAGAACCAGGGTAACCTCAGCTGACAAGGTCTCTCGCTTTGAAGCTTTGCTCTGCCGGAGGCGTTTCGTGCAAAGTAAGCACACATGGCAGGACTGCTGCCAATAGGATTCCATGCGTCCCATTCGCCGGTGGCGGACAGCGACCCAGGCTCAGGATGAGCCGGCCCTCTGCGTGCCGGTATGCCAGCATGAGCAGCTCCATGCCGAAGCACATTCATATAGGCTATAGGCGACAGGTGTCTCTGCAAAGCAGGCGACTGGTGCGACGCACGGAAGGGCAAAATGCCTGCGACCACAACGATGCCCGATCTTGATTTTCAGAGCCCTGTCCAACGAGCTTGCATTTCGTCTGTGCGCAGCTTGGCGAGAAACAGGTGAAGCTTCCGATGACAGGTCAAGACAACTTCTGCCTTGGAGGAACACAGACGGAGACACCGCTTCCAGCTCGTAGAAGCAGCAGTGGGTCCAGCGCGCTGCACCGTTCATGCTGCAGTCGCGACATGACTTCTACACTCTGCGGACAAGGAGAGAAAAGGATAAATCGGGAGGGAGCAGTGCTGTGCGCCGCTGGTGAGAGGCCACACATGGCCGCACATGTGAGGTTCATTACGCATACACTTGCTGCACCTGCTGGCCCATTATTGCGAGGCTGCTACACTGCTACACCACTCGACACATTAGGCACGGGCACATCATGCTGAGGCTGTGGCTGCTGCTACGATAGAAGTTGTTGGAAGGCCGCGTGACCTAACGGGCAATTCTGTAGCGGGATCACAGGATGCCGAGTCTCCGCGCTACAAAAGTGCAAGGCGCAAGACTTGCTGCGTCACAACGACATCAGGTGGACAAGTCTATGCGTAGCAGCAAGCCAGCAGCGAAGTTGAAGACCCAACACCAACTGCGGGACATACATAGAATTCTGCTGAAATTCGTCATTTCGAGGGAACCTGTGAACACCCGCCGCGACAACTCGGCGGATGCTTGTCCGCAGAAGCTTCCTAGCTGCAGCATGCGCTGTGGAGCCCAAGTTGTTCACAAAAAAGGACCTTTGGTGCCATTTCTGCTGTAAGACGCTCAGTTACACAAACCTGAGGATCCGGCGTCAGGTCTACATTCGGTGCAGAGGTGCTCATGCACCACCTTCCACTTGGAGTAGACCGAGTCTCCAAGTGACAGCTGCTGTTGCAATTGAGCCAGTTGGCTTCGAAGGCTCAACGTTTGGCATCGGTAAATCTCTCGTATGCCAATGACATCAAACACCGCACGAATACATCATGAGAAATGTCATGTCTGGGACACCAGCTGCTTGCAGTCTGACCTATTGTGTTCTCGTGCGTCTCATCACTTGACATCCTACAGACAAGCAGAAAATAACAGGAATCTTGACAATCAGCCTTGCTGAGTTCCTGGTCTACACATTCCGGTGAAACACGAACCGGCAGCAAGCGCCGCCCTGCAGCTTTGGCAACACTGCGGCAAGCCTCCGGTTTTAATTCATCCTGTTGCTCACAGGCCCGGGACAAACGGCGCTTCAGCGTCATCACCGGCACGGCTCTGGGCTGAGGCTACCTGACGATGAACACTACATGCTCGCATCATCGTGCCCAGCAGGACGAGCATGCTCGCGCAGCCAGCCACGAAGGAAAGAAGAACCTCTTGACCGTGCCTACCTTCAAGTATTTGCACCTGACGATGCATCGCCCCGTACTCTTGCAACATATTCCATCGGCCAGAGTGGTATGTAGGTATCCTGCTGCCGTATTCAACAGGTGCAACAACCTTGTTGAGCCTTCGAGTTCTTTTCTTTCGCCCTCCGACTCCACAAGAGGTTGAGCATTGACCCCACGGTCCCCACACAGCCCAGGTACAAGCCACCTGTGTTCCGCAATTGTGATTGTACGGGCAGGCGCTGGTCTGCACGACATCAGCCGGCGGACACTCCTTGCCACCGTTTTGAGGAAACATCAAAATGTGTCTTTTCCTCGTCCTTTCCCCTCCGCAGGACGTGCACGCCGCCCAATTGTGCCATTCTCCGAGGACGCAGTCAATTGGATCGTGGACTTCATGGCACAACATTCGAGCACACTCGAGGACCTCCACCAGCGGCTCCTGGCAACCGAAGCCTCCATTGTAGGCCTCCTGCGCAACGTGGCGGCTTCGTTGGCGCTCGCCACCACCACAGGTGGCTGTGCACTCGGTCCACTGTCCCCATGGATGAAGTTCACAATCTACAGGTGGACCTCGAACACACTCATCAAGCAGCTGGGTCTGCCTGGCAGGATTGCAAGGCTTCAGCTCTTTGAGGGCTCCAGAGCAAAAGGATCCATCACCATGCCCAAACTCGGCAACCTTTCGCGAGCGCATCGAAACTCCATCGCAACTTGATGAGCAATCGTTCCAAGAAGTCCAAGGCGTTAAAAGACAATCTTTGGAACCCTGGCACGGGATATCCACGTTGCAGAATCGGCTCTCTCTACTTTCGCCAGCTGGTGGAGAGCCGCAGTCGTTGGCCATTACAGCCACGCTACGCCTTCGGAACGTTTCTCCACCATTGCACGACCGAGAGCACGGAGCCCATTCATCCCACTCGTCCCAAGCCCCGTCCACACAATGCACTGAACAGCCACCAAGGTTGCACGGCAACACCTCTGAAAGGGATTTCTGAGAGCAGGTATCACCACCTGCTGTTGGAATTGATCGAAGGGTTCGGCTGCGCTTCATCAGCCCGCCTCCACATGTCTTGGAACAGCTGGTCCACTGTTGCCAAGCGCCCCAGTCACAGTCTGCAGCACAACTGCGGCCGTGGCACAGACGATTCTGAGCCAAGGGAGAGAAGCATCCAAGGCCCCCGGGACCACGAAGTTTCTGGACCCGACGAGTCCTCGATTGATGCCCGGAGCCACAGGAGGCGGAGCAAGAGCTCCATTCCAGCCACTGCGACACTTCACAATCCTCCGATTTGCATGGCACAGATGCACATGCCCGGATCTGAATCAGGTCTTCAGGACAAAGAGTACCACCATACTCGGGAAACTTGGAGATTTGACGCTGTCGGCGGGAGTGCCCGCTACCACAGGATGCAGAGCACTCATCCCAATCTGTCCACCGGGAAATGATGCAATCAACGTCCTCACGGCAGCTTTCCGTCTCGAACAAAGAGCCAGAACAGGGCTTTCCACCCGCCCGGGCTTCTTGACGGACGGCACGATGGCGCTCTCGTTGCTTACCAATTCCGCAAGAGCTCCAGTCGTTCCAATCATCCAGCTTGCAATTCTGACGAACATTGTCTTCACAACCTGAATGCCAACTACGGCAAGCTTGGATCTGCTGCAAGACTCCGTGGCACTGTCTCCCACCATCCTCTGCGACCTGATGCAAGTGGCGAGTCCGCATCTTTGTGCCTTCACCACAAACAGCAGAGCACTCGGTCCACGGGAGCCAGGGGGCGAATAGACAAGGCTCAGGCATTTCAGCCTCACATGGTTTGGTTTGTAGCAAATCCCCGCTGCAAGCCAAACCCCCCTTCTCCGGTGCGACGACTACGTGGCGATGGCGGTAGTGCTGCCCCTTTATGGCAGCCGATGTGAGGTTCGTGCAGTGACCCCAAGCCGTCCATGGTGACAGCTTGCAGTCCACAGCATGGCCACAGTCCGTATGACAGTGCTTCGTTTCCAAGAGCGGGCCCTGGCAAGGCTCTCCACACTCGTTATTCATCGTTGCGATGACCCGGTGCCTCTCACAGAGACCAACGCAAGTGGCGTCCGTCCACTGGCTCCATGCATTGAAGCTGCAGTCTCGAGGGGTGCACTGCTCGCAAGAGTCTTTCGTGGGGCACTGAGCCACGTCGACCTGGGAGCCGAAGCAGCTTGAGTGCTTGTCGCCTTTGAAGAAAAAGCTGCTCGGATAGCTGTGCGCTGGCAACAGCTTCATCTCTCTGCTGCGGAGTGTCGTCAAAGTGCCACATTGCTCAGGGCACTTTGCACAAGACCAATCTGTCCAAGCACATATGCGAGTCTCATGGCAGATCGACGAGCAATTCGAAACTTCCTTCATGCTCCAATCTTCACATAGCTTGCCACCATGGCATGGCATAGCGACGATGCTGCGATGACGCCATCGCTGTCCTCCACAATGGCTGCAGCTGCCCCACTCCGACCAAGCGCCCAGAGCACAATCGCGCTTGTTGTGAGTCTGGCACGGCTGGATGTTGCATTCCCTGGTGTGCATCAACTCTCCCTCACACGGCTTCCCCTCGTGTGCAGAGTGATCAGCAATGCTTCGCTTTCGGGTTTGCTGCCCAGGTCCGCAAGTTGCTGAACAGGTGCTCCACTCTTGCCATTGGCGCAGAGAACAGTCTCGCTTCTCTACCTCACAAGCTTCAGGCGGCTCTGCTCCTTCCAGTGGATTGCACTGTTCGATCACCTTCAGCTGCATATCTTCACACGGCCGCCCACGACCTCTCGCATATTCCGTGATGTGACGATTCCGCTCACGAACTCCATTGCAACTACAACTGCACTCCGACCACTCGCCCCAAGAGGACAGCGAGCAGTCTTTGTCGCTCTTGCACTCATGAAGGTCATCGCACAATTCGAATTGCTCTCGCAATCCTGTAGGCACGGAGCCACAAGAATTTGGCAGAACCTGACAGTGCAATCAACTTTCAGTCGTGAGCCCTCAACGCATGCATTCTCAGCACGAACCCTCAAGTCACAACACTTGACCCCGATTGAAAACCTCGTATCTCTACGAATATACGACGTTGTCAGAGACCCAGACCTCAAGGGAGCGTCGGCGGGAGCGGTAGCTTGAAGAGCATGTGGCTGAGCACTGTGTCCAGTCCATCCAAGCGCCCCAGTATCCATCTTCACATGTGCTGTCACATTCCATCGTGTTGCAAACAGCTATGACCTCTTTGTCCTTGGCCTGGCAAGGTGCTCCTCCGTTTTGCGGCGACATCTCAATTGCACGGCTTCGTCGCTTAGTGCCGCCACCACAGGAGCAGGAGCAACCACTCCATTCCCCCCACTCACCCCAAATGCAGTCGATCGGCCGTGGTGGTGCAATCTTGCATGATGCAAGCTCGCTCATGTCACCAAAACATCCAGTCGCATCTAGGCCTGCCGGTCTCAGGATTGTCCGCTTTCTCCTGGCCACCCCGAATCCCACTTTCGCCGAGCATATGCCCCATGTACTCCAATCGCTGAACTCGCAGTCGAGAGAATGCGAAAAACATGGGCGCATTTTGCAGGGAGCCGCTTGCTTCAGCTTTATGGCCGAACAGAAATTCCTACGAGATTTGCCATGCAGTAGTTCGCGTGAGCGAAACTTCTGCCCACCATGGCAAGTGCGATCACATGAGGACCATTCAGACCAAGATGTGACTTCACAGTGGTGCGGAATCTTGCTCGAGCAGCCAATTGTCTCAACCAAGCTGGAGTTGCATTCCCTGCCGAGTCCCTCCGGGTTCTGCAGAACGGATCTGTGCCTCATTCGTTGTATGCCAGCCGCCCCGCAGAAGCTCCAATCCGTCCAAGCAGAGAGCAAGCAGTCCTTGGAAATGCATGGCTTCATCTGGCATGTATGGGTCTCCAAAAGAGAGCTCTCACACGTCTGACCACTCAAGTGCCCTTCACTTCGGATCTTGCGGAGCCGGGTGAATCTGCCTTGCCCACAGGATGCGCTACAAGTCGTCCAAGACTGCCAGGGGTCGAAGATGCACGGCTGAGGCCGTGGTCCTCCACATGGCCTGGTCTCTGATGTCGAGCCCATGCAAGGCTCCCCATTGTTGGATGATGGCTTGTCAACAAACCTCTTACGAATGGACTGGTCCTTTTCGCTCTTGCAGGAACTCCACTCCCCCCAGGCAGACATTACACAATCTTGTGGTGCTCCACCACATTCACTGGCGTACCAATGCTTCGACTCGATGCCGGACCCATAGCATGGCAAGCCGCACTGATTGCTCGGAACTGCGATGCTGCGGTGGCGGAACATGAGACCGATGCAGCCAGAGCCTGGCCACCAGTCACTCCACTCCGAAAACATGCAGTCCACAGGCTGACAGGTCTCGCATTCTGGCAGCTCTTCGCATCGAGCCCACTGCTCCTCATGGCCACCACATTCATGCCCATCAGCACCGTAAATGTTCAACGCAGAGCCCACGCTTGCACCGTCACTGTCAAAGTTATAAGGGAGGCCCGGAGCTGTTTCGCTATCCTGGCCCCTTGTCAATGCGAGGATGCACAAACAGCGAGCCGCAAAGCTCCATCCCGCTGGTGCCATAGCGTAGGACCTCTTGAGATCCTAAAAGCTGCAAGAAAAAACGACTCCTCCTGAATCCGGCAGGACGCCTAAAGCGCTCTACAGACTCTACAGCATACAATAGGCAAGCATGATCTTGGCAGGTTGCTTGTGCACAGGCACTCTTTTTTGCGAGCTGTCGTTCAATCAGCAATCACTGCAAGGTTTGACACGTGGCTGTGCCACGCAACCACATCACGCTTGTACGAAGCTATGTCTCAGAAGGCTTACGTTGCGTTGTCCACGGCCGAGTGACGAACGTGGTGGTTGTAGACGAGCTCGTAACTTGGGTCGTTGTTGTGAGCGTTATTGTAGTTGTAGTTGCCGTGCTTGTTCCAGTCGTGGTTGTCGTGCCTGTGATAGTGGTAGTAGTGAAAGTGCTGGTTGTCACTGTCCTTGTCGTGGTGGTAACTGTGATCGTGGTCGTGGTTCCAGTCGTGGTGGTTGTACTGGTGCTGGTCATGGTTGCAGTCGTCGCAGCTACTGTAGCTGGTGGATGGAGGAAAGAATCGCCATACATCGCGCAGGGCGGTGCCGTGTCTGCTGAGCATTTACGGCCAGATCCCACAATTGGTCGATGACAACAATTCTCACCTGGGAGCGGTGCTCGCTTCTTTAGAGGCTCTGCCGCTGTGGACTACTTTGCATGTCTTCTCTCGATTCGCCGAGAAACTCCCACCGGGGAAATTACTGCAGGCTTCCCCACCACAACTTCCACAACTGGCAGGACAGCAGACCGGAGTAGATGGAATTCCATCACACCTTTAGGAACTGTCCGTTGGCACAACAGTTTCTCTTCGGCAAGCCGAGGACTGCGAGCTGATTTGCATCTATGCAACACGTCGTCCGCATGAAAACCATCATCGACGACGCATGGTGCCCCAACTCCAGAAGAACCTGCACAAGAACTAACTTTGCATTGTCGTGCTGATGTACACTCTTTCTAGCTGGTTTGCAGCTGGTTGAGAAAGGCACACTCCCTTCCCGAGGCAAGGATATTCACGAAGCAGCAGCTTCCACCTCGGCTTGTAAGATGCTAAACTAAAGCAGCCTGGATGGTGGATGTGCAGTCCGAACACTGCTCCAGCCTTAAACAAACCTCCAAGACACTTCCACCCGGCAGCAGTGCACAGATCGGACCACCGCAAGTTCCGCAGGAAGAAGGACAGCACACAGCACGAGACTGGATCCCCTCACGGCACCTTGGCTACGCAAGACACTATGCCATCGTCCAGTTGTTTTGACGACAGACTCGACTGCTGCCTTCGCACAGTGCCAGGCATTTCATGCTTGGGAAGCCTCAGTTACTTTTTGTTTCACTGATGTGCGGCCCAGGGTGCTGCAGAGCAGATTGGTTTGGTCCTCGTCCTTGCCTGAGCACAGCTGAGCACGTATCAACCCACTTCTTGGACGAGAAAAGCTCGGAGACCTCGTCGGTTGCGCTAACGTCCCGTACATGAGCTACAAGCCCTTGCCGGGACATCCCGCAGTCGACAAGCTTCATGGCTGTGTCGACTTTCTGGCTTTGCCAATCGAAAGCTGGCTTCGCAAACCGTGATCGACCCGAACTCCAGATCCACAGTCACGTGTTCTCCAGACCGCAACGCAAGCCCCCTGAAATCGATGTAAGACTGGGGAAGTATGAAACCTACGATGCCTCCTCGGCTAGAAGGAAAAGGCTAGCTAGGTGTCTGGCAAACCACTAAGGCTTTCACTCGATGAAATCGCTTTGGCTGCGAAATGCCATATGTCCCTGACCAGGCGCCCGAAAAGCTGGCAAGGAGGGGTCCATCTCGAGCTCCGCTACAATTGCTGGCCTTGGAGCGCATCAAAGGTCGTCCGATGTCGCCATCCACTCCAACCTCGGTCTCACTCAGCCTAAAGTCCTAAACACAATACCTTTCAGAAAACGCCCTTGCAGGAGCCTCCAGCGCAAGCCTCGGGTCACATCGCGCAGTACCTGACAGAATTCCCCAAGCTTTTGCTGCCTCGGCCCGAGAGCGAACAGCGCCTGCTATCAGAAGCAATGCAGCCCAGATCATCGACCTCGTTCCAGAAGAGCACCGAACCGCGGAGATTGGTCGAAGCCACTGAGCATCGGGCAGGCCACCGGCACTCTATTGCAAACGGCTCTCTTCAGGCTCGCCTCGCAACCTACTCTCGGACCTCTGGCCCATCCATGGAAGCCCTGTGAATGGCAAACAACTTGAGCCAAGCACAGTCAACTGCCCAACATGTCTCTGACGAGACTTCCGTGGCCACGACGGCCAGAAGCAGTTCAAAGCACAACGTGCCCGATTGAAACACACACCTGCAGTTATACTTTTGGCCGCATTCCGTTTCTCGAGTTCTGTGGATGAGACCAGTGCAAAGCGCTCCTGTCGCTAGGGTTGCAACAGAAACGATTGTGCCACAATCAGGATCAAGGGGAGTATCGGTGCCAATGTTGTTGCCAGAGATTTGGTTACCTGCGCATGCTCAGACCAGTTCGCTTCAAAGAAACTTCTGGTGCAACAGCGCAGCCTTTGGCACTGGCATCGGCGAGTAGCACTTGCGACCGAGCTGCAGTTGATGTGGTCGTTGTGTTGGTTGTTGAAGTCGTCGTGGTCGAGGTGGTTGTCGAAGGCTGCTCCGTGAATACGATCGTTGCCGTGTGGACTTCGATGTGCGTTACCTGACCCCACAATGAAAAAGACACTCTGGAGAGAGTCATCAATGGATCCGGTCTGTGCCGGGATATTTCGAGGGTGTTGGAGACGGCTCAAGAGTGGTTCCCTGCCGGAACGGATGGGCAGCAGCAATCAGTCCTAGCTACCGTTTCTACCCGGAAGGATACCCAAAAACATAATTTGCCTCAAGCGGTCCGTTTTCGAGAGCATGGGGAGATGTTCCCCACCACTCCCCCTTTTCCTCCCCCCCTGCTCCCTTTCAGATTTGGGGTCTCGCTGCCTTGCTGCCTCGCCCCTGCGGGGTCTGCACACAGAATGGCTTCAGGAATCCATCAGATCCGTGGCAGCCAGCCGTTCTCCAAGTATGACGGCAGGAAACTTGCCAGGCATGCCACCAAGGATAATTACGACCACGCTTGGGTGCGAAAACCGCAGGTCCAAGGAGCTCTCACCTCTGAGGACCGCGGAGGCTGACAGGCTGATCTCACAGCCCAGGCAATGCAGGCAAGGCATACAGTGGACATAGGGGAGTTCGGGAGTTGACATCTTAGGCTTCGGTCGATCTGTTGACCTAGATCCCAGCCAACAAAACCAGCTTCCCGTGGAACACGGCTCGATCCCAAACGTCGCACCCAAAGCCAGGATGATCATGGCTTGACCTCTAGCCACTGATGGTCACTATGACGCCTCTCGAAGACACGATTCCTGTCAGAATTCCCAAGCACGAACATCCAGCACTCACGGGTCAGACCTCAAACTCCTCCCACCGTCTACTTCGTGCCCCACCTTCCAAGAACGTGTAGCTCATTCGACGCAACACACGGACACACAGACAAACGATCCCTTGCATCCAAACACTCCGTCCGACTCACATCAAGTCTGTCAAGAAAGACTCAATGTCTCGAGTCCAGAAATCTGTTTCCTACATCAAAGCATCCTGCTGGTACAGGCGTTCTGCATGAACCCTGATGCAAAATTTTGACTCGCATCACATGAGCACAAATGATAAAGATCACACCTCTGGCTGACTGCGATGTCTCTACGGAGAATCCACCAACTAAGCGCATGACGACTACCGTCATGGTGGTCGGTGTTCTTGATCCGGACATCTGAAGAGATGCATCCGTCACAGTGCTCGTTGTGCTTGCCTTTGATGTCGCGTCGGCCACTGTTGCAGCTGCTGTAGTGGCCGCGACGGTCGTAGCCAACGCAGTGGTAGCTACTCCAGTGGTTGCGGCTGTTGTCGCAGGCACGGTGCTTGCAGCGGCAACAGGGTCTTGATGTGCGACTTGGTCTTCCTTGATACAGTTCCGAAACATGAGAAACATCAGCAGAAATTGCAACAAGCCGCTGCTTATTATTCGCCTATCCTGTTCACAAAGGCTTTTGTGAGGGATCGGTAGGTTCATGCAGCTTCCCTCATACGAATTACGTGGACATCTGCCATCTGCTATCTGCTAAATGAACAAACTGACAAGGGAAGCACCAAGTCCATGCCAATTCCTGTCCATCAAGAACCCAACCCAAAATAAATCAAGTCGTGAATTCCCTTCGGGAAAGTAGAGTGAGGTAGAATAGATGCAAGATAAAAAGCAGACAACTGCAGTTTGCAGTGAAGAACATCTCAAAGAAGAAGTAGACCGGAAGTAGAACATAGCATCATGAATCATGCTGCATGCAAACATGTTACATCGCAAGCTGGCACTAAAGTCAGAGCACCCCAAGGAGAAACACGAGTGGCCATTGTTGGCCACGTAACAGGTAGCACGAATACCGTGCTTTGCCTGCTGGACACTGACACTGGTGTTAAGAAGAGCCTCTTCGAAGCAACTCCTACCAATCATGCACAAAAGACTGTATAGAGTGTGATAGTACTTTGCACGTCCCAGAAGGTCTGGTCTCGGATGATCGTTCTGCTCGTGCTCGCTGTCAATACAGAAAGAAGTAAGCAAATGCAGGCAGGTGCAGGTTTAATCCGAGTAGCTTGCGCCAGGACCTGCAAATATCAGGCTGCCAAAAGCTGCGTCTGTTTGCATGTCTCCGATCCTGAGACAGCGGCTGGGGCTCTTGCGACGTGTGGCTGAATTCCAGCCAGTTTTTCCTTCCATGCAGCAACCCGTCACAATCTGTAACTCAACTCAAACTGACAGTTGCTTCGCAATTCAATGCTACACCCGCCTGGCCTCTGACCTGATGAGAGAAGCAGCCTCAGCATGCGCAAATGAGTCCTGCACGAACAGGCCGGACGATATGCTTCAAAACCTCTGCATCCAAGCCACAGGGGATATCTGTTGGTTCAACCCAACACTGTCCACCAGCACGCTTACCTTGGCCTGCTTTGTTACAAGCATCAAGGCGTCTGCACCAGCCAAGGACGCGTGATTGCAATCATGATGTCAAGAATGTAAATGTGATGAGCACTGCACCGGGATGCACCGGAAAGAGCATGACAGCATACAGTGCAATCACTGTCCGATTCCTCTCGAAACGGAAGGATTCGGCGACAGCACCGCCAACCAAATCAGCTGGCAAATGGGCATCAGTTTCTCTGAGAAACCAATCTGTTCACATCCCCCCAGCAGCTCGATACGGGAAGAAGTTTTCGGACATCTGCACGCGTGTAAATGGAGCACAGGAATCCATCTTCTTTCAGCTAGGAGGAGGCTTCAAAGAGCTCGATTGTTCAGCTACTAAAATGGGTCGAATCTGGGAACTTGCCCAAGAAACCCAGTTTCTACTGGGCTTCGAATCGTTTGGTTTTGCGAACGAATTCCGAGACCCTGCCTCCTTCGCAACTCCAACTGTTGGGTTGGGGTGCGAATGCGTCTTCAAGATGATATTGCTGCAACATCTACAATGAATCTGCAGTACAGTGTCTCCATCTCTCTCGGAGCATGTGTCCCAGCGCCTGCGAAGGAAAGAGACTTGTGAATGAGATCTCCTAGCAACCGAGCTATGGCCTCTCCAGACCAAGCAGAAGGCCACCAGGATTACGGCACTATGCTGCCACATTGCACCTTGGCACCCACGTCAAGCCGACTGCTTCAAGCAAGTGCTGCATGGTTCCCAGTCCTAAGACAATGGCTCCCACGCAATCAAGTATTGAACGCTTTCACAAACCATGATGCTGAAGTAAACACATGAGCCATCTTGGCTGCGACTGCCTGGGTACGCAGTTTAAGACTAGTTTAAGACTGCGGGCTGCAACAGCGAGTGCAAAGGCAAAACGGCTCAGATGCCCTGTGTTTTTGCGAAACTAAAGTCCTCATCGGCAGTTTCTGCGTCGTTGCAGAATGGAGGCTACGGAGGTCGGCTTGGCTTCAGGTTCGCCCGGAACCACAAACTAAAGCCACCGGGCAGAATCCACTGCCAAGACCTGCGACACTTTAGATGCCTTGGAGCTCGCCGTGTTCCCACTCGCCTTCTTGCGCCATTCCATGTGCATCAACAAAGCGCCCCACACCATGAAGCTTTCCATCTTGGAAGGTTCCCTCGATGATGCTCCCATCTGGCCAAACCTCCCTGCCTGGGCCTTGAGGCAAGCCTTGAACGACTTGACCTTCAAAATGGCTACCGTTCTTCAGAAGCCCTTTGCCCGTGCAAGTCCAGAGAAAGCCGTCTTCAATCTCTCCGTCGAAGCCACGCCCGCTCACGGGGTCGAAAATACGTCCATGACCCGTGTCCGGTCGACCATCTCGCCATTTTCCCTCAAAGGCAACCTCGTAAGCTTGAGGTTCTCCGAGGCTCAGGGCGTCCCCCGTCGGGTTGTATCTCAGGATCGCAGGACCACCCCCATACACTTGGATGAAGAACTCCCACATCGCCTGCTCAAGGACCTGATAATCGTTCTGGAGGCCCTCCTGCAAGCCGGAGCGTAGGGTACCATCGATATCAAAGAGATCGCTGTTGATGATCGGTGAAGGCGGCCTATCTCTTGTCTCCATGGTAGGACGACCTACACCCACAAAGCTGCGCCAAGATCGGCACCATTTCGAGCTAATGATGTAGCCAAACTTCCCGCCCATCCACCAAAGCTGCGGCATTCGCTTTGCCAAACTTGCCTCAATCTCCTCAACTTTCGAAAGCTCCTCTGTCCGTCGCATGTGCAGGAAGGCTCTCTGCTCTGAGGGCGTCATGCTCGCCGAGATGATTGTCCACTTATCCAACTGCAGGCGCAGGTTCGGGGCTGGTTCCAGCACACATCGTCTTGAGTGCTCTGCAACCTCTTCAGCTTTCACCCGCTCCCCGCAAACGCAGCATTTGATTCGGCTGTACTCTTCAATTTCGTCTTGTGTCAAGACCGGATCCCCCGTCTTGTCCACGTCCGCGTCCATCCTCACTTCGACCCCCGGCCACTGCGGCGCGGAATGGCCGACTTAAGCAATGCATGTTCATTGTACCTATGCTTTGAGCGCAAATCTGCAGAGCATGGAGATCGCCGATCGCAATTGAAAACGCTCAAGAGCACAAGCTGCAAATCCTCAGAGCAGCTGCAAGCTCCTAATTCTTCGCCTGGGTCGTTTATGTCACACGATCCAATTGCACACTACGTTGCAGCCTACAGCTACCAGTTCCGGATACCCCACGCCTCCACGCTCAGAGAAAAAGCCTTAGCTGATTCCAGGCACCGCCTCATGCATGCGCTCATGCTGCCCGATAAACTTCTAGCACGAGACGAAATCAGCATGTCATGACGAAGCGTTTACACGCACCGTCAAGACGACTCGCAAGCACTCTCTACAGCATCATAGCGCCGCAGTGGCTTCACATCCTGCGTTCCTGGTGCACTGAAAGGTGTGCAGAGGTGATTCAGTCGCCTCTACCTGTGTTGGTCCGCGAAACCGATTCCCCTACCTCATCAGACCGTGGCCCCAGCCTGAAGACCCAAACACTGGCAGCAAGCCATCCCATCACCTTGGCTCGTACAACCCGCGACGTTCCAAGATGATCAACAAATTTCTAGCGGGCCGCTGCATTCATGGACCGGCTTTTCATGCTGTCCTGCAGAAGGCCAGCTCCGTGCCATCTTTGCGGTGACGCCCCCCTCTCTGTATGGCGGATGAAGTTGTTTTGTGCTCTCCTTGGCTATGCCAACTCCGAGTTGTGCTGACGTAGTGGAAAGGCAATGTTCCGAGGGGCGCAACCAAAAGAAGCTTCCTGGCATCCTTCAGGTCTTGCCTGCACGAGATGGAGATGGAAAACACAACCGGGAATTCTGATTTCGCCGACGTGCCTTGGTGTTTCTGCTGCAAAGGACCCCGAGACGCTGTGATCCAGCCGAAGCGCCTGGGACCTGGGCAGCCCTGCATCACAGCGTCAACAAACGCGCAAGGCAGCTCCAAGGCACCAGTAAGTGCGACGCAGTGATGCTGCAATGCGTGCATAGGATCGAAGTATGTACGCATGCAGGCCCGTTGCTCCTTAGATGCTCCGAGGATTTGCTAAACGTCGAAAATGGCAAAACGAACGGCAACGGCATGGTCGCCTGGATGCCTTACCAAGACTCCATGCCTTACACCAGCATCACGTGCATGGTAGAGCGCAGCCTCAAGATCCACCACGAAAGAACATGAAACTTAGGAATGCTTGGCCGGTCGAGCCTGCCGGTTCAGAAGGACAAGGTCATTGTTCACTGCACGGTGCTTCCTCAAAGCTGCAGCCCTTTGGACAACGGCAGAAGCATGCGGAGCCGTTAGTATTATGGCTCGTGCAGCGCCTCCCCAATGATGTCTCCATTTTGCCCAGTACTTCTTGATAGTAGTCCTCGGATGGTCACACACCGATGGTTTCACCAGAAGGCACCGAATGACTCACGTCACTTGGTGGTAATTCTATTGCAGAGTGCTGGCTTCTGCACACATCTGCAGAATTACTCGCTTTGCAGACATTCTCACAGCCCCGCTCTTGAGCTGTTTCTGGCAAGAAGCTAGAACCTGCTGCCACGTGCGCGTATCGGCTGGCATGCTTCCCACTGGCCCCTCCGGTCCTGGAATGCCTTCGCAGTTCCGTGGGACACAATCGACACACAGCGAGTTCTTTCATCTTTGAGCTGCCTGGCCTTGGGGCCCAGGGTCTCCATGTGGCCCCGGTGGACCATGAGGGCCTTGCGGTCCTACAGGCCCAGGTGGGCCACGGGCTGCTGCACCTGCAGGCCCTGCTGCACCTGCAGGCCCCTGTGGCCCGGTGGCCCCGCGGCTGCCACGCTGACCAGGCTCCCCGAAGAGGCTGCTCACAACCACCCCAGCTTCCCCCGGCAGAGCCGGCAGACTTTCAGCGCTCTCCAGCGCATGCTCGGGTGACTCCCAGGGCCAAGCTACACTTTCATCACCTGCAGTGTTGGTCAGATTCTTGATGGCCTGCACTCCATCCGATGTCTCCGCCGGCGAATACAGGATCTCTGGAGCCTTGCTGTCTTCCATCGGACTGTCCGTAGGCGCGGCTTCGTGAGCCATGCTTGTGTACACCTCCAGGGCAGTGTTGAATGCAACAGTGGCCGCTTGCCGAGCCAGCTTCTGAATGTCTTGCAGATGCATGCCGGCCGCAACAGCATGGTCTGCAGCGGCTGATGCCGCCGCTTTGGCCGAGATGGTAGCGATGTCTTGTGTGGCCAATCCGGCACCGTAGGCGTAAGCTGCAGATGCTGTAGCTGCAGCTTGCGCGACTTCCTCGGACATGCGTCCGAGAGAAGATGCCTCTCCGGCCGCAAAATGACCCGCTGCCATTGCTCCCGATGCGGCTGCTTTATCTTGGGTTAGACCGTGCTTCTTTCCAGCGGTTGTAGCTGCATCGGCAACTGCCTGCACCCTGCCTTGCTCAGGATCATCTGCCATCTTCGCAGCTTTTCCTGCTGCTTGGCCAGCACTCTCGGCCGCAATGCTGGCTGACAGTTCATTCCCCAGCTGCCCAGAAGCCGCAGATTGGAAAGCAGCAGCAGCTGCGCCAGCGGCAACCTCGCTCATCTCCTTCCCCGCGGCAGTAAGCTGATCACCCATCAGCCTGCCAGCTGCCAGCGCACTGGCTTTCCGTCGAAGAATTGTCGCATTGGAGGTCTGCAACGCCATGCCCAGGTAAGCTGCAGTGTTCACTCTCTCTTCGTGCACATGTCGGCTGGCATCCGAATTCTCCAGCATGCTTTCCGTAGAGGAATCCACACCATGAGCGGTCGATCTCGCGCTGTTATCCCGATGATCGTGATGCCTAGTGGCGGGTGCTGCCAACTTGTGCAAGCTGCCCACAGCTGACACCTTCAGGAGCTCAAGCAGCTACTGTTCTTCAATTCCAGCTTCAGAATTCGCAGCCAAATGATATGCCGCGCCTCTAAAGGAGAGATCGTCGCCTCTTCCCTGCCCCGAGCGGAACTGCACGGAATTAGGACGAATGGGAAAAACATGCAAAAGCACCTTTCCACGCCGCTTGCCAGCATCGAGTACCACTTCGTGGCACCTCGGACAGCTACCGAGCGCTTTGGACGGGTTTCGACTCTCACACTCGCTGAAGTCAGGCAAGGCTCTCGGCAACAAGTGTCCCAACTCACGGGTTTCGACTCACGCAGTCGCACAAGGCTGGCATGGCTTCGAGTCCTGTGAGCTTACTACTGTTACATGACAGCATGGCGACAAAAGGGCCTCGAGACATAGACAAACACCGAAGAACCAACATAGCGAAGCCAAGCAAGTATCAAAGGGGGAGTATGGCAAACAGCCCATTGTCACCAGCTGCCCGTCCACCAGGAAGGCACTGTGCCCGTGAGTTTAGGGTTGCAAGGTCTCTCGTATCCCCGTCTCTCATTTCGACCAGGAAACCGCTGCCATCGGCGTGCACTTGGACTGTGCCAATGGCTTCATGGCCGCACACTGGCTGCGCCTTGGATGTTACGAGCCGCTGTGCAAGATGATGTGAACGAAAACAGGTACACGGATCACTTACACGTGGGAAAAACCCACGGCAAGCCGAAGCCCGAAAGCCCTAAATATGCTGAATGGACGAAGTGCTGTGACAAGATCACGGATAATTTATGGAATCCTGTGGCTTAATTCCCTCACCATCGCTCAGATGTCTGAAGTCTCAGGTCTCGGCCAGGACTGGCAGCAGCCAGAAATAGTTATGCATGTTGCGACCGGACATTTGCCCGGAAAGGTCCTGACATGCTCGTTTTGAGCCGCAGCTGTCAGCACGATCAAAGCCACGAGCGTCTCATTGCATGATATTGCATGTGCACAATTCCTACGTGGCTTCTTGAAGTAATCGCAGACGCAGACCAGTCATGCAAACTCCGGTGCCATCCAGACACCATTCTCAGCACTTTTGCAATGAGGCGGGCCGCGGATCTGTACAGAGAGGCACACTTGGGAATCCAGCCAGCGAGAACATGTCAACGGAGCAGAGCAGCTGCCTATCTGAGAAGTGCAGCTAGCCGGAACCTCCGAACCTTTTGAGAGCAGCTTCTGCTTGTAGCTGTCTTCTGTGAGAATTGACACATTCAGAAGAACAGTAAAAATAGTCAAGCCTTGTGAAAGGCTTCGAGAGCACTGGTGTCTGACACATGTCACATTTGGTTTGGGTAGCTTCCAACAACTTCCTCTCCTCCTCCTCCTTCCTTTGCCTCTCCTCCTCCTCTTCCTTCTCTTTGACCTTATTGGCCTTTTGCTTCTCCTTCTGCCTCTTTTTCTTTTCCTTCTCCTTGTCTTTCTTGCGCTGTTCCGTCTCATCTGTGATTCCTTCGGGCACCTGCGCAGATGCCCAATCCCATGCATCTTCGTTGCTGCCCCGCCATTTTCGAAAGGCTTCTCGCGCCTGCGATGTCGCACATAGATAGTACGGCACTCGGCCCTTGCTGTCCCGAGAAGTCGGGTCTGCACCCTGTTCCAGTTCCTCGGTGATCGCCTTGACATCACTGGTTTGGGCTGCCACATGCAGACTCGAGAAGAGAGGGTCATCCTCCTCGGAATACTTGACAGCCGGAGCTTCCACTGGTTCTTCTTCTGCTATCTCTTCTGAAGGAGACGCCGCCTGCTTAGGCTCTTCCGTTCTGACAGGTGCCGGCCTAAACCTTGCAGTGACTGCATCTGCAACGCCCTCTTCGCAGAACACAACACTAGCAGCCCGGAGATAGGCTGCTTGTACCGCTTCGAAAGTTGGCTTGCCAATCATGAAAGGCAGCTTGCGGACTTTGCGCGGGTCGGGCAAAAACGGCTCCTTCTCAGTGCCAACTAGGGTCGGCCTCATTCGTTTCGAGACAGATACTAGAACCAATTCACACTCCGCTAAGTGCTGCGCCCACTTGTCAGTCATCAGTTCTTTGATTTCTTCTGCGAGCCGCTGCTCTCCATAGCGGCGCAGGGAGGAGCCAACACTCTTCACTTTCTTGCTGCTGTCGCACGCACTCTGCGATCCGCCAGCTTTGGCACGGACCGTGTACCGATGGATCGCTTTGTGGATAACGGCCTCTTGCCCGTTGAAAACGGCCCCGGCGAAATGACCACTGCGCAACGCACACACAGCCCACCGAGGGGAGCGGGTCCGCAAAATCTCTGCTAAACGCCTGTCCAAGGACAGATCACTGCCTTCTGCAAGCGTCTCGGGTGGAATCAAAGCTGCACAAACACCCAGGCCATATGTTGCGGGAGGATCTGAGCCGCATTGCAGTCGTCGAAGCAATATAAGCGCCCCATCGACCACACCCCTGGCCCAGGCTCTGCTTTCCACACCCAAATGCCCCTCCCAAGCAACCTCGCTTTCCTCACTCTCGCTTGGAAGGTCTGGTCCCGGATCTTCGGGCTGGTTTTCCTTTTCCTCCCCTCCGATCTCAGTATCATTCTGGTCCTCTGAAGCCTCTCCTGTCCGGCCAGGAGGTTCGAAACCACGAGAGCTCCGAACTGACCTCGTGGGCTCGAGGGCCTTTATCTCATCAGGCAACCATCGAGAGGTGAAGTCCCAGAGTGGCACCGAATACGTAGCCGTTGCTCGGTTGAAGTGTCTAGTTCGACAGAAAACTGGGAGACCGTTCTGCGTCTCTGCATTGGACTTGCGGTCTCGTCGAGGCCTGGAGGTTTTCGACTCCAGGTCTTCTGCGGGCGCCGCCTCTGCTAGACCGACCGCTTCCATGATTTCTGCTAGGGCACTTGTCAATGCATGTTCTCTTCAGAAGCCTTCCAACAGCTGATGCAAACAACCTGAAGTTCACTGCAATCCCGACCACAGTTTGAAGGAACGCGGACTGGAATTTCCAAGAGCTGGCAAATCTTAGCATGCAGCAATCTGAAGGCAAAGCAGGCAATGCTTCTGACTATACACGTGAAATGCCTCCTGCGCTTGCACAGCACTCTCGGAGCTTGTTTTGCTTCAAGCAGGCTTCGTCTTCTTGCGCCGTTTCAGATTGACCTGTGTCACAGTGCGCAGTCGAGGTCGTACTGGTATATATCAGTAGTACCAGTACAAGCAGCATGACCCACAACACAAGTCTGTAAATGCGAAGGTGTCGTCGTTGGCAATTGTCGTATATTGTCGTAGATACAGCAGATGCCACAGCAGCAGCATCATCCGGAGGCCAACGACAGTCAGCCACACCGTCTTTGCAGTTGGCTGTTGCAAAAGATGTCGTAGTGACTGCCAGGCCTAAGGTTAAGACTTGCTGTTCCTGGTAAACGTTGTAAGTGCCCGGATTATTTTTTAGTCATTTTGGAATGGTTTCGAAGTGATTTCACATTGCTCCATGGCAAGGCTAGCTAGGGTTTCAAGTGGTTTGGAAGGCTCTGAGTGTTAACGACCTGCAAGTGGTCGGCACAGCATGGCCTAGCATTTGAGGGCACAGCTGCTTTTTACTAGAATGTAGCAGCTGGAAAAAACAGGACAAGTCGTATTGGTAAGTTACCCTAAAAGGACCACCGCCTGTGATTTCAGAGCAAGACTGCTTTTCATAGTGGTGCGAATTGGTTTGGACTGATTTTCACTGAAATCAGCTATTTTCAGAAAAATTGCACTATCTCCGAGGAACGGAGTGATTTCGGTGTGATTCGGAGTGATTTTGAAGTAAACTCACCAAAAATCTGATACTTTGTCAAAGAAAACCGAACGCACTGCTTTTTAGGAGTGATTCGGCAACTGTGCTTTTTGTGGCCTCTGCAAAACCGTCAGCAGTTGCGCAGTGATTTCGGAGTGATTCGGTAGTGCTTGTTTTTTTGCTCCCCTTCTGCAGAACCTGAAGCGATTTCGGAGTGATAGAGGAGAACCGCGGGCTTCGCAAGTTTTCGAGAATTGGGCTGAAGCTCGGGGCTTTGGGCTCGGGGGGGGTGTTTCCGTGGTCTGTGGGCTTGGTGGGCTATTTTCAAGCCCGAGATATGGGGGGTTTGGGTAAGCCTGGATCAGTCTGGGTGGCGTCTTGGCCGATGAGGCAGAACATCGGACATTGCATGCAACTTGCATCTCGCAAGTCCGAAACATTGCCGATGGAAAGCACATCGAAAGAAATTCGCTTCGGCCCCGGCCGAAGCGGTCAGAGGTTCCCACACGGATTCCCTCTATTCCCCACCTCTTAGTCCCCTCCCCAGTGACCCTCTTCTCCACCAGGGCAGAGGGGGCGAGTTAAACCCCTAGTGACCCTCTCTCTCTCTCTCTCCAGGCATGGGGACCGGTCAAAGTCCCCAGGCTTCAAAGCCCACCCAATGCCTTTTGATGGGGTTTCGGGGAGTGAGAATCGAGTGTAAGACATCCATTGGGCTACAGCCTACAAGTCTACGATGTCGTCGTCCGGATGTACGTACGCTCTCAAGCACACATGTCCTTTCCCCCCAGTGTTCCACGGTACGATGAACAGAACCGAACACATAATGTAAGAAGTACCATAAGACCGTGGAGCACTGGCACTTGTATTTACAACTCTGCTCCTGACTTTACAAGTCAACTACATCAGGAGTGCTTACAAGCGGTAAGGTCAGGAAAAATATCATGCTAATATTCCCCCCCCCCGGTTTGGGGCGTGAGAAGTTTAACTACAGCAGGGACACAAAAAGTCACACCGGATGAATTGGTATCCCCCTGAAAAGGTGCACGTCTGAATTATCAACTCGGTTGGCAGGCGGAGTGGAAAGTCTTGGCCAAGATGGCCTCAAAAAATTAGGGCCCAGGCGTTGCTAGTGGGCAACTCGCCTAGAAGGAAGAAAGGTTGGCGATGTCATCTGCCGAAGCAGGGCTACAATACATGTGAAGCACGCGCTTCACTCCCCCTTGCAACTCAAGGCAGGCGGGTATATTACAAAGACTGTTTGGTACCTAGGGTCTTAAACATGCACGTATTCCCCCGGTGCTGGGATACAAGGAATCTGAGGGAGGAAGCAAGGTTCTGCAAGTACGCACCCCAAACCCAACCATCAACCACAAAGTCAAACGCAACCGTCAAGAGCAGTCCATTCCCTCGTTGTCTAGAATCTCTAGAAACTCTAGAAAGCAAGCGAATTTATTTTTCGGCCAGCTCACTGTGTCCTTTCACTCGGGTCCTCTTGACACACGCTCCCTTGCCGCACGCTGTCGACGCCTGTGTCTTTGCGCGCGCCACTGCAGCTTACTCTTCACCTTTCATTCTTGCTTCCACCTCCCCCAATATACACGTGCGGGTTTGCCGCCATATTCCCCCATCGTTGGGAACTTGAAGGTGATGCCCTTCCACGCTGACGTGGCCACTCTGGGGTGACAGGCGCTCTGGCCGCCAGCCCCTGCTGCAGCGTCAGTCACTTCGTCACCTACGTCACTAGCTTCCAGGGAGGTTCCCCCATCTGATCGCGGTGAGCACGGCATGGGTGGCGTAGCGGCTGGCATGCCCCCCGCCTCGTCCCAGTAAGCAAGCACTTCCTGGACTCTGGTTGGTCCCTGCAGCTCCACGGCAGGTTCGCCCCATCGGTCCACAGCTTCTTCCCATAAGGGATTGACGGAGTGAGAATCATACGCCAGGTTCATGATCAACTTCCGGGGATGTCGGCCATGGTTGCGGTAGAGCTCGAGGAGTGTTTTGGCCTTCATGCGAAGCCTTTCCATCTCTCTGGCTTCACGGAGCTCTCTTACCACTTGTTCCCCCTCTGCACTGGTCAGGCTGACGTCGAAGTAGCTTGGTTCCCCCCCGTCTTCCCCCCTTTGCTGCAGGAGGGGGCGGCTGAGCCAGGTGAGCTCCACGGGCACGTACTCCTCAATGAGGCCGTGCCATGCTGCGGTGTCTCGAACTGCTACCCCATCACACTGTATTTTCACCCGGTTCTCGGAAGTCTTGCTCACTCTTTCTCCCCCTGCACTGGTGGAGGGTGCCTCTGCTCCAGCCCGTGCAAGCGGCACCGGGTGTCCTGTCGCACGTGGTTTTTTCGCATTCCAGGGAGACATTTGCCTTTCCCCACACGGCATATTCGGCATATATAGGCCTCGTATTCTGCCATGACGTAGGGCACGATGTAGGGCAAACTATGCTACGTTGTCGTTCTTTCCACTTGCTCAGACTTGTAGACAAGTCCCCCGCGAGCCTTTTCGAGAGGTCAAGGAAGAACTGTGTCGGCTCCCTCGCAGTGCTGGCGTTGACGAGGCTCTTGCACTCCCGAGTTCGCCGGCTTTGAGCCTGTTATTGCGAACTTGCCGGTGAGCTTGAATGGCGAGCGGACCTTACTTTTAGGAGGAAGGGGCAGATCGACCCCCCCCGTCAACGGCACAGGAAGACGGAGGAAGGTTACTGCCACACTCCCCCCTTTGAGAGCGTGAGGATGTCGTGGACGGCGAGGACGATGTAGGCACCTTGAGCCAAAATGGCTACAGTGACCCTCTCTCTCTCTCCCTCTCTCACACGGACTCAGCGATGCGGAACATAGCGCCGCCTCACCCCCCCTCCTCTGTGTGAACTTCTGGATGATGCCCGAGGTGCCACGGTGAAATTTCGTTTTCTTCCTTTTCCCCCCTACCTTTGGCCCCGGCCCAACCCT
>BGNK01001133.1:58071-101627 GCA_003297005.1 Symbiodinium sp. clade A Y106 | reverse complement strand
CCCCCTCTCCGCCCCTCCCCCCTTCCCCGCCCCTCTTTTCCGCCTGCTAACCAACCGCCCTTTTATGCAAAGGCTTGCGCAAAGGTCATTGCCCCTCCTACCGCATCAGTCCTTCAGCATTTCAAAAACAGAGACCACTCACGCTGGCCACGACTCAGGAAACGGACTCTCTGAATCAACTTTTCGGTTGGTGAACCCCTGCTCCTCTCGCACTGCTTGCTGACCCGTGGAGCGAGCTTCACGCTTGCATCAGGGGCTGCGCTTTCTCCTGCGGGTTTACACTCTCGCAACTCGGAGGGTTTCGGGTTTTTCGTTTGAGGTTTAAGCTTTAGGGTTTCGACGCTCACTCGCACAAAGCAGGCAAGGCTCCACACAGAAAGCTTTACGGGTTCGGGTTTAAGGCCTATGGGCCTTGATATGCTTTCGGGTTGCTGCATTCCGAAACATTGCACCTGCTTAGGCCGAGGCGGACGACGCGAAGCGCTTAAATTACGCCAGAACTAGCCGTTCTACAGCGCCCCCATGCCTGTCATGTTCCACTACAGTGCCAAGAGAAAGCACTGCAAAAGAGCTCAAACAAGAGCCAGCCTTAGCAAGTCTATGAAAGAAGACTATCCCGAATCATTACCAAAACACTACCAGATGGCCACTGTGAAAACCACAAAACGAAGTCTTAAGCCTAAGGCTCTCTCGACTCTCGACATGCTAGTTTCACAAGGCTGACTTGCTGTGCAGGACAGCTACACAGACACGCCTTGCAAATACAAGAACTGGACGAAGAAGATCGGAAATGGTAACAGGAATGGTGCTGCACGGCAGACAAGATGAATTGCAGACACAACAAAATGCTCGGAAAGCAAAACGACTCGAGAAAGGTGGATGACCAACGAGGACACAACGGAAACGTTGGACAGTTGGACAAGTCGAGCCAAGATAAGGAGAAACCTCTAGAACAGTCTGGTTCTGTCTGTCCAGTTTTGGTTGTATGTCTCCGAGATGAACCTAATTAACTAACCTGTTTTGTGTCAGACTCGCCATCCAGTTCCCAGCCTTGCTTGACTTCAGCGAACTTGCTTTGGCCTGCGCATGCAAAGAGGGTCCCCGTAAGACTTGTGCAAGCTTGCTTCGCTTGAAATAAGCCATGCCTCGTCAGGCAGCGCATCGGCCTCACAACAAACATTAGTATTAGATATTCAGATGCGAGGCAGAGTTCTTGAAAAAGGCAGCTTGAAGCCGTGCAAGATCTCACAACAGACAAGCTCAGCAGCGCACTGCCGCTGCACTTTGGCACGGCTCGTGCCCTGCGTTCGGGCAGTTGCTGCAAGTATGGCCCAGTATGGGGTCTGTGCGTGACTCGTCCTACAATAAACATGTAAATGCCAAGCGTTGCCTCCTTCAAGCAGAGGCTTTGCTTCGTTGTTGGACGGCTTCCTGCAGCTTCGTCGCGTTCTTACATTAGGACCATTGCATGGAGCATCCCGATCAGCAGAGCTGAGCGCCGCTATACGCGTTGGTTTTGCTGAAGCGGTCGTCTTCATGATGCGCCCGAACGTTTCAACGTTCAAGCAGCGAACTGCAACTGCACATCTGAAGAAGACGAATCGATTGCACGATCCGCTACTTGCCGCGTACCCTGTAGGATCAGTGACGCAATCAGCCGCGGCGACCAGCACCTGCTCAGCTCGCAATACTGCTTAGAGGCACACAAAGCACTTTGATCATCTTGTGTGGCCTCTACGGCGGGCGTCAAAGCTCCCAGCTTCTCTGTCGAACAATAGTCCTGCGTAGCAAGATCCAGTACCAGTTGTCCAGAAATCGATGTAGCGGATGGAAGAAACGAGGCTGTCCCACTGAGCCCTCTGAGCCTGCGTGAAGCATGGGCAAAGTGCCCCGAACTCTGACCGTCGATACGGCAGACAGCTCGTGCCCGACACCCATGCCCCCGTCGTCTTGTTGGTCCCTGCCCCTCCAACCAGGCCGAGGGGGACGACGCGAAGTGCCTACAAATACCCCACAAGCCCACCCCCAACTCCCCACTCCAGAACCACCGGTCCGACGCTAGTCAAAGCACAGAAGTGCCGAAAACATTGCACACACCGGGTCCAAAGCTAAGACGTGCGAGGCACCTCGTAGATGACGACAAACTGAAAGAATTGCGAACTCCAGCAAGCCCGGAAATTTGCACAGCCAAAAATGTAGAAACATGGTAAGTCACTGGGAAACAAGACGTGCCGAATGATAGTACACATGCGGCACCGCACGGCTTTCCAACTACTTGCTGAACAAGTCTCCAGCAACTGGGGTTTTCCCGCAAACGGTACTAACATGAGAGGTTTTAGCGGAAAGCAACCAAAGACTGCATCGGAGGCTGGCAACCACTGTGTCAACACCAGTTCTCCTCGCAGGCTGCAACCTCGCCCGTGCCCTTGGTTCGACATCAGGCGCGCATGTTTGGAGCACAGACTGAAAATTTGCCGTAGCTACTGCAGGTTCGCTTCAGCCAAGCTTCTTTCCAAAGTGGCCATGTAACTGCTGCTCAAAGCGCATAGTCGGCCGTAGTGCGAAAGGGTCCTTGCCCCGACGCGAAATTTTCTCACACGACTTGTGTACATGTCTTCTCGCCTCGGGGACGACTGCCTTCGCCATCGTGCGGTCCTCATGGTTGATGCAAACTCAGTCAGTCTGGCAATGGAACCGTGACATGCTTCGCGTACTTCAGTCTTGGCTCCACGAATTCAGCACCTGCTCGTGCAGTTGATTCCACCGATTGCCTCGGCAGCCAAACGGTCAACGCAAGGTGGGAGCAGGTTGGGACAGGAAATTCTTCAGCGAAGCAGCACAGGCGACTGCGGCTCTGGGCTGAGAGGCACCAGAACTGCCGACGTTTTCTTCCTTTGAAGATGGAGTTTGTGCTCGTCTGATTCCACAGGTCTTCGATGTTCAAGCGGCGGGACCCAACAGACCGAGCGAAAGCGGCCAGCATTGCTTTGATGCTCGTGCTCGATTCGCACTGCTGCCCAAACTGCACGACGTATGAGCTCCTGATTGCACCCAGGCAGCAACATCAAGGAAACGACGTTGAATCAGTTGAGGGCCTCTCACACTCTATCCGAGGCAAGTCTCGAGCGAACTGATCATGAACGCGAAGCACTCGCGGTTGAAAGTTGATGCACGAACGAAGGCATGGCAATCGGGCAGATATGTCAGCAGCCAGGTCGTGCGCAGAGCCACATCCACGAACGCTAGAACCGCGTACGAATGGCGAGGATACAAGCGATGCCGGTTGCTGACTGTAAGCCCGAAGTCCACCACGATGTCCCAAGTTGCCTAAGCAGCATAACTGGAATAAAGAGGAAACTACTCACATCACACAGTTGCATGAGCTTTTCTTATTCCAGAGTTACGTGTCCTGTTGTGATGCAGGCAGAGTGCATAGCACGGTTGACACTGCAGACAATTTTCTTCGGCCAAGGTGCAGCATAGGAGGTTGCTGCTATGTAACCTGACAGGACACGCAGCCACTAAGTCTGCTGGCAATCCGGGCTTAAGACCACATTCTTCATCCGCAGCGATTTAGGACAGGTCCAGCATCCACTGGAGAAATCGAGTCTCTGCGATGCGAAGTGGCGTGAAGCTGCGACCGGGGGACCGGGGCCGGGTGGCAATCCAGTTCCAGAGTTCCAGTTTCGTGTTTTTGTCTATCGTTTGTGTTGATGTAAATCCGACGACGGATGTTGGGCCTCCAGCCACCCAACAAAGCTAGAAACGACACAAACATAGTCTTGCCACGGCACCGCCGCACCGCCATCGAATTTAGGCTCAAAACAAAGCACGGAGTCAGGGTTGTCAAGAAGCCCACGAAGCGCGTGCTGTAGGCACAGAGTCTCGAAAGGCCATCGAGCAAAAAGGAACAACCCACAAGTGCCGAAATCGCAAGCAAGGCCATACAGTAGAGCGCAAAATCGGTGGTTCTGCTGGTGCCTGGCACCCGTACCGCCAACTAAGCTCCGCGCTCAACATCCGCACCATGTCGAATTCTACGGGTGCCAGTCCCAGCGGGAGCTGATGGACGGCAGCCAGCAAACTGACGATAATTGCCAGGCAATACTTCACACAGTTGAGCACGTGCCTTGCTGTGTCGCCTGTATCGTGCATCCGGCGCAGGCACTGTGCGATTCGGAAGACCAGTGGCAGCACCAGGATTAATTGAAGCATCGCCCATGCGAGCCCCTTGTCTTGCTTGCATTGTACCCGAATGTCACGGGCGTTTAACGTTTGCCAATTGCGAAAGTAACATGAAGTGTAGGCCACATCTTTTAAAGGTCGGCCAAACGAGGTCAGAAAGTCAGCGAAAATGTTCTCGGCGAAGCTAACTTCTCCGAGCAGAGAGAAGCAAAAGACACGCAGGATCAATCTCGAGAAGAGCTGGCGAGCGCCCCTCGACACCCACCAAGAAGTAATGCAAAGCTGTAGCATCAGCACGCTGAAGGAGTAGACGTGAGCCAGGGACCAGCCAAGCTTTTGAATCTCTGGGTGAATGTTGAAAAGCACGGCACCAAATTTCATATCTGCCAGGAAGCAGAATGTGAGAACAATCCACACTCCAGTCTGAACAGATGCATAATTCAGCAAGGAAATTGCTGATACATCCAGGTCTGGAGAAATGTCTAATAGAAACAAATAATTGATGTTGTACCGCTCGAAAATACTGGCACATGCACCAGCCAACCAAGCTGTTAAGCTCATCATGAAGGAAAGGCGGAGAACCGGTATCGTAGCCTAAGTTGCAAGTCTCTGCAGCAACACTCAAATCACTCAAGCAAGCCTGGCCTGCGAACGGGTAGAGACGACCTTTTCCTCTCAATCATCTGCCGTGGAGGTATCTGGTATTTGGAACTGAAGAAAAATCTAACAGGAAATTCCGATCCTCGCGGATTCACCTAAACCGATGCAACATTTTTGGATCAGAAGCATTTGTTTACCTCTCTTCGTTATTCCCATCTTCGGCAAACCAGCAATGACGGCCCGCATCCCTCCCAAGGTCTGCTCATGGTTGCCAGCTTCAGCTCACTGCTGCATGCTGCAGCACTGGCAACTTGCCAATGCTGTTGGTGCACCCCTGTCAGATGACCGACCACAAATGCGGAGAAGGCTCAACTGCAGGCCCTAAAGCCCCCGAGACGAAGGTCATGGGGCATATTCAAGCGCTGTTTTGTGTGGAAAAACCAGGGAATAAGCAGCAACCCCCCACAACTCCACAGAGATCAGAACATAATGCCCTCACTTTCTGTCCAAGCATTTCAGGGAAACGAAGAACTACTAAGTTTGTGCCTCCATCCATGGCTTGTGAGTGCCCCTACTCATACGAGTACCCAGATGTTCCAGGAGCAAGTCCGCAACATGGACTGCGGCCATTGGCCGAGGCACTGCCAGATCTTCAACGGAGTAGTGATTTATTTGAGGCTCCATTCCAGACAGGACCGCCAACACTATAAGTGCCATGGAGATCACCCCAAGAGAAAAAGAGATCCTTGCCAATGCCCACAGATTCTCGGTGACCGACTTATCATGCGGAGAATTCATCTGCAAATCCCCGTCCAGGCCAAGCTGGTCCGCAAACTCACGCAGCTGACACTTCAACCTCTCGAGTCTAGCTTTCGCATGATCATTGAAGGGTTCCTTCTCTTCGAAGTCTTTGAGCTTTGTAGGCAGTGTGCACAATCCGGTCTGCTTGTCATGCTTCTTGAGAATCTTGTAAACGGCTGTGTGGTTTGCATCCAGAAAATGACGCAGATCAAGAATCTTGCTCTGCAACTGCTGGGTCAGGCTCTGTAGGTGCATTCGCAGCTGCGGTTCATGATGGCTTCCAGAAGCTTGCTTGAGATCGTCCTGCGCTGCGCTAAGTCGAGCCTCCACTTCGCCAGCAGTCGATGTGAGGAGGTAGTTCACCCGATTGATACAGGAACTCAGCTCCTCGAACCACTCGTCGCTTATCTTGCATTCGTGTTCACCGCGGGGAGAGCCTTCGCTGGAAGAGGCGCCATCGTTTGCTTTTGAACGGGGCCTCAAGGCCCCGTAGTGATCCTTAAGAGAGCGCTTCAGCCCGCCGTAGTCAATGTAGAAAGCCTCCCAGCCGGTGACCTTGTGTCTTTCCAGCTGCTTGCCAAACTTCATTCCGACATCCGCAACATCCACTGACTAAACAGCAGCTTGAGAACGACATCGGTCAGGACATAATCCGAACATCGAACATGCAAGCCCGGTGGGCTTCAACTGATCTCTGGGGCAGATCGGGTCCTCTTCCTTTTCTTTGGAGATGGAGATGCATTCAGCGTAGGTGCTTCCTCGCTCTTGGAAATCCTGGGCATTCGTGTATCCGTGTTGCAGCAGTGAGTCCATGTCGAATCGGGCCCAGCGGCTGGATTCCCAGCTCCGGTTCGTCCTTTTCCTCTGGCTTTTGACTCGCTTCAGACTTCATCCAAGGCAACGGGCGGTGTTGAAAACCACCTCAGACCAGGGGGTGCTTCGGCGGTACCTCTGATTCGCCGGTTCGTTTAGGCCGGAACGTACACCGTCCTGGCGATTTGCTTTCCACACCATTCTTGCCGCTTGCTGCTGGTCCAGAGGCTTCAGTTGCACCTGGCAACTCCGGTGCAATGCAAGCAGGGGTCTTGCAAGCCCAGGAGCTACGGCTGCACCTGCAGAGCAGTATCCTTCACGAACCATTCTTCTGGCAGGGACTGCCCTGCACAGGATCATATTGCCTGCATATCTCGCTATAGGTCTGCATCATGCTGAGGCCACAGCTCATTTCACGGTAAATCTGCTTCTGTGACCGGTTATCTGTCTGATTCGACGTGGTGAGAAATGTCTGGTAGTAGTCTTGCATCTTCTCCTCAGGGTCCATCCGGTCGCTCTTCCACGATGCTCCCACGATGCTACAATCCATCCTTGAGCTCTTGCCAGGTCCACGTATGCTCGCGGTTCGGTGCCCAAAGAAACTCCTGCACAGAGAGCTGTCGCATGCTGTCGCGGCTTGTGCCCCGCAGCAGGCGGTAAGCGAAAAGGTGTGGAGCGCCTGAGCGACAAACTTCCAACTTCGCCAGTGGCTTCGCCAGTTGGGATCCGGATCTCCCAAATCCTCACACCATCTCACCGCGTGGGCTCCGGATCGCAACCGAGTCGCCAAGTGAACTAGTGCATCTGCCAATCGAAGAGTAAATCGACCGGCCTGAAACCTCAGCTTTGGAATGTCAGCGGGCTTTGCAATGGCGACCTGGCATCAGCAGGATGAGCTTGGCAAGGAACAACGGCTTTCAGCTTGGGTTGGCGCCTCGGTGAGCATCTTGAGCAGTTCCTCCTCTCCAGATAGGACAAGATAGAGGGAAATTATGTTCAACACTTCCATGGCATATTCCCACGCATCTCAACACTCTTCGCAGCGGTGGTTCCTCGGTGGAGCGACGCTGTGCAGCAGCAGAGGCCTTGCAGAAAGCAGAGCAAGCAGCTCTACGATGTCGCTGCTCAGTGCCTCTTCTCTTGCTTTCAACACCGCCTTCCACAGCCTTGTATTCGACCATTCCGCTATGAACTACGACACGGACTGCATTCACTTGGCCAGATGCATTTCTGCGTCATCTGGCCCCTTCACAGATGGAGTACAAACACAGGATTGCTCTAGCAATGTCCAGTTGTGGGCAATGACAATTACAGCCCCACCTGCAAGCGATCTCCCAAGTGCTCTTTGACGAATTTGCAGAATGCTTTTTCCGTCTGGGGTGCCTGGAATACAAGATGTCCTGCAGCGGCTATCAAGCAAAAACGCGGACAGAGCTGCACCTGCTCGAATTCGAAGAGGTTGTGCAACAGTGACTTCAAAGGTGGTCTTGCCGCTCGCTTCGCGGCACGAACGATGTCGTGCCAGGCCTGGCTTGTGCCACAACTTGCAATGTAAGAGGTGCCAGCTAGAGCAGCTGGAGACTTCGCAACTTGCCAGCACAGCACCCGCAGCCTGCTTGTCAACGATCACACGGTGAGCTTCGCACCACCCGAGCCACTGCAACCAGTAAGGATCCTGAACGCCACTCGCCCGACCAGAGCTCAAACTCACTGGCGCAGAGGACTCGGCCCCGCAATGCCTCAAGGCCAAGACTGCTGGGCTGCAGCAGCAGCCCCTTTTGCAGTTGCAGTACAATTCTCGTGGCACGGACATGCATAGCATGTGGCATTGTCCGGTCGACCTTTGAAAATTTGACAGGATGTGTAACGTGTTGCCACATGCCACAAGCAGATTAAATCATCATCAGCAGGCTCCTTCAGTTTCCATGACTTCGGCGCAGTGTTTCGGCCATGCGGAGTGCTTCCATGCTTGGCTTGCCACCTGCACGGTCGATGCCCAGTCTACTTGTCCGGCCTAAAATCAACTCCGTTCGGACAATCAAGGCATGCGATGCATTGAACATTTTGCGCTCTGCCTTTGCTCATCCACGAGCACCCTGCATCGCTCTTTCAATCGGATGTTGCTTACTTGAACGCGACGTTCTTGACACAACGATCTGCTGTCAGCATGTTGGAACAACCTTCACATGTGGAACTGTGCTCGATATCTTACACCATAACATGGCCATCCACATGCAAGAAACCGAGTGCAACATCTTTTTCTTGTACGTGGGGCTGAACAGGAATGCGGTCCGGAAAGGACCTTGAGTCTACCCAGCCCCAGCCAGAAGAGCCTGACACAGGCTTTAGGGGCCGTCGCCAAGTCGAAGGAAGCTATGCCAAACCATAACGACGAACCACAACAAGACTCGAGAAAGCATGTCCTTAGCCTACACCGGCACAGAGTCCAACGCATACAGCCACGCGCAGGCACAGTTGGCGGAGCCGACGCAAGAACCCAAAGCATCAGCAGAGCAGGTCCTTCTTCAAGGTGAGGCCATGGCCAACAACGACCAGGCCTCGTCGAGCACCTCGGCCATGGTGCATGTTGAGCAAAGTGTTTCGAGGCAGTGCTCTGCTAGAGCTCCTGGCGAGTCAGCATCACATTCAGCCGTCGCCAATCGGCAAGGAAGCCCACCCGTCCAGCGGCATTGTTCCTTCTGAAGCACAAACTAGAGTAACTAGATCGGAAACGTCAGCTACTGGCAGTTTCTCCTCACTGCCGAGAAAACGATCAGTTCCTTCTCACGGCCTTGGAAATTGTCGACACCTCAAGGGCAAACTCTGTGAGCGAAAGCCACACGCGTTACGTACCTGCAGGCATGGAGCTGGCGATTTCAAGCGTTCCTCGAACAAACGAGTCACGCTGAGGCAGTGCAGGTATGGCTTGGCTTGACTTGTTCCAAGGGACTGGAGTTCTTCGCTGCATTCCATTTCATGCCCCTCTCCTCGCACGATCTGACATTGAAATAAAGAAAGGGTGCCATCGGGGCTACTGCAACGCACATCTCTTGGCAGATCTCGTGGATATTATGTGAAGTCCACCCGCCCTGTTCTCACTCAGATCTGTCCTTGCAGCGATTCCTCCATGATGTCCGAAGAAGCCGCACCTGTTTACCGTCGTGTTGCATCGTGTTGCTTGTCGAGTGTTCGTTTCGAGTACCGTGACCGTGAGTCGCAATGGCCTGTGCCATGTACGGGGTCACCACTCCGAGGTCTGCTGCAGTGCAGCCAGCATCCAACACGGACCTTGGGTCTGCTTGCATCTGCTCAAAGAGAGCAACATCACATGGAGTACACACGACCGTCTGCCGACTGCGTCGACGATTTTACGACCGCTTTCAGATCGAGAAACTCGATGATGTGAACCACTTTTTCTGCTTCAGCCGGATTCATCTTCGACTCGTGCTCCTGGGATTCTCCTGATGTACTTGTGCGAGTCGTACAGGACTCCACACTCGCATCACGCGCTCATCGCACCCTTCCTCATCACCTTCCTGCCAAGGTGCGTGAGGACCGCCCCATCTCAACGAAAGCCACTGGCACCTGGCCATAGGAAGGCACAAGTGAAGAAGTTCAGTGTCAGGTGTTGGAGCCTTCTTCCTGGGCCAATCAAAGCCTTTCATTGGAGGACGGGCGCCATCGGCAATTCCGCCTTCCGTGCCATTCCCAAGAAGATCAAAACCACGGTTGCGGGGACCTCTTGTTGTCAGGACTCAGCTAAGTGAGCGACTCTTCAGCCGCCCTCCGTATATGGAGCTTGCAACCCACTCCACAAGCTTCGGGTGGGAACGGAACTGCGTGTCCAAGAAGTATGGCTCCAGGCCCTCCTGCACCAAGCTTTGAGAGCAAACGATTAGAATTGCAACAAGTGACTCCCACCCTCACATTTACGGAGACGATGTCCGTCCTGTACAAGGCGACCGTACAGCGACAGTGTTAAGCCTGCGCATGTGTACAGAAAGCTTTCATGCAGCCTACCCGTGTTGCCGTGTTGGCTGGCCTCTGCGCTCTGCCTTGCAAGCACTCGACAACTGGCTGTAGAATCGTGGCACATCCTACCCCAGCTTCTTCCATGCCTCTTGAGACTGCACCGTTGGCGGCAGCTGGCCTTGGCTGTTCTGAGATGATTGCAGCTCGCCACGCCGTGCCACCAGCAGTGACAAGGGGCAATGGTCTCCCGCGAGTACGACACGCTCACAGCGTCGCTGGACCTTGCAAGGGATTAGATGAAGCCTATAGCCCAGGGCCAGGTTCGGCTACACCGAAAAACTCCAAGGTCAAGTCAGCCAAGCCAGAACTGCACCCCGCCCTTAGGACATGCACCCGTTGAACTTTTCAATCCTGGTCCTATAAGCCCAAGCAAGCAGATGGCGTGCCCTTGCAACTAGAATATGTCAACCTTACTGAAATGCAACAGTATCTAGCTGGGGTGCATGGCGACAAAAATTATGAAATGCCTTGAAAATGACTAGACAAACGAACATAAAGTCATTCAAGTCTAAACATGCCTCCAGCAACCTTTACTGCAAATCAGTCACGATGGGGACGAGAGACACTATTTCCGTGGCTTGTGCCTCGGCAACGGAATTTGCAGGAGGCTAGGCACGGCCACTTTGGACTGCAACGTGGCAGGTCTTTTGCTTCGGGAGATCGTCCTAGCGGCCGCCGAGTTATGCAACAGAACATGCCACACATCGCGCCCTTCCGATCACGAAGCACCAGCGATCCAGTGATTTGCAAGCTGCAATTTCGTCAATCAAGATGCCCTTGAAAGGGCCAAGCCTGGGCAGAAAGCTGTCCGCAGTTGCTTAAACACTCATCTTGCTGAGGCAGCCCAAGCAAAGAGATTATTTGTCAGGCATGCCTAACGGCCTAACAACCAGATCAGGTACTCACGTACTCTTGCAATCAAGCAGCTTTGCAAGCAAGCCGCCGCCTGCAGTAATCAACCTGAGAGATGTCCATGCACATTGACGGCATGGAATCATTGGGGACCACTCTTGTGCTGCATGTCTTCTGGTAAGAAACCGATAGACCTACTGTTACAAAGTAGCGAAGAGAAGGCCCTGCGCCCTGCTCCTGGCCCGGGCTGGCCTGGGCCTTTCACCCTTTCACATGTTTCTCATCTCAGGATGCGCAGGGGTTGAATAATCTGCCCAAGAATATCTGCTCTGTGTTTCTGCACGGCCAGCAATGTGCCACCAAATTTCTTCGCCCTGCCCAAGTTTCAATCGAAACAGGGTACCTCATTCTACCCCAGAACGTAGTCTTCACGGAACTCAGGCATGGAGCTGTGCACAAAGCACGTCGGCCTCACGAAGCGCCTGCATCGGTGGCAATTCCACGCACTCAACACTGCTGTCACGTTGCGCTTCCGGTTCCTAGGCTACAATTATGGCTACAACTTCAAGCTACCACGAAGCGCCAGCAGGGATCATATCATGGCCTGGAGCTGCATCTCTGCATCCTCCCTGCGCGCTTGAATTCGCTTCTGTTGCTCCTGATGTTGCGCTTCCGCTTCAGTTCCTTGGACATGCAGAAATCCTCGATTTCTTGCAAAAACCTCGGATGTAGTCATGTTAACCTGCAACCGGCTTCGTGCTTCCAGAATTTCTGCCGCGGCTGCCTCAGCTTTGGACGCCTGTGGATGTCATGCCAAAAGACAAGTGCTGCATCGCACGCCCAATGAACAACGTGGGGCCTCTGCAGTGCGGATGGACTCCAGCGCGATTTCAAGCACCCTCGCGGCGGGTATGTCCATCTGCTCACCTCGTGGCGCTGCAACATCATGTCATGACTGGTCTGGAGGCTGCGGCCTTCTCTGCTCTGCTCCTCACTGCTTCCCTTTGCTTGCTGTTCACTGACCTTGCAAAAGGGGGTGCTGCTGTCAGGGAACCCTTCAGCGTCTCTCCAGTTTCGGCTTGGAGTATTGAGGAGTCTGGGGGCCTATGTGCCTGCGATCGCAACAGGCACTTGGGCATCAGAGATTGAGCAGCTTGCCTTTTGGGCTTCGCAAAATTTTCATCTCACGGAACCTAACCGAACCTCGTTTCTCTATCGCAAATATCCACAGATGAACCTCAAGCCCGAAACTAATCCTGCCAACGCAGACCCGAACGGCCCACAGAAAGCCTCAAGCAAAGAGGGGCCCACAATGTAAGGACAGCGCCTCTGCTGCCTGCAAGGTGCTGTGCAGAATGCCTGCATCAGAACTGCTGGCCAAGCCAATATCAACCGCCAATAAGTTCTGCAACTAAGGCCCGAGCGGGCATTGAGATCGGATGCCTCTCAGGCAGCAACAACACGAAAATAATCCCCAACTTACCTGCTCGCATGTATACATCAGGTAATGTAGTGGGTATGTAGCGATGAAAGAGAGCGGTGTGCACCGACTTCTGGATTCCGAAAAGCGGCGGCAACGTACAAGCGTCACGTATCTGTTTGTTCAACTTAAACATGCTGACTGCTCCAAACGGCAATGCTGAACGTTGCACGTGCGAACGGCTAACGCAGCATGGTTTCAGAATTCGCTCCCAAACCTGCCCACAAGCCACGCACCCACACCCACACCCGAACAAAAGCACACGCTCCCTATCTCTGTCCTGGAGCTTGAGATCTCTCAACGTCATCTGCTCCAGAACTGCCATGGCTGCTGCTCGCTCCTCGGCTGCCTTCTGCTCCTGCGAGCGATCACAAAGAAAACGAAGCGCCTCGCGTTTATTTATGCCAGTCCTGTTTCTGCTTCTTCATGCGACGGAGTTGGTTGTCCAGAGTTATTTCTTCCAATTCCGGCCGGATCTTCTCTGGCCGACCCACACGTACCGCTTTCACGTCGACCTGGACACAGCCGTGCACAGCGCAGGACGGCCGGTGAGGCTCAGCGCAGCATAGCGCAGCAAAGGCACTCCCTGCTTCGCCAGCCCCGCCTCTCAAGGGGGCAGAAACAACTAAGCGGCTTAACCTTACCGCCAAAGGACTCTCTTCGTTCCGAGTTAAGCCAAGGAGCTGCTATGTTGTCAACCGCGATGTTCCCGTCGGCCACCGCCAGAAGTGGTTTCAATCCCAATTGGGCCCAGGAGCGGAGGATCTGCACGGCCGTCGCAGTTTTGCCTGGCACCCAAGTACAAGCAGAAAAGGGATTACAACGCTGACAGAATACGATATCAGGATGTTTGGGATAGGCCGGGTAAGGCCACGAGCAATCATGCCGATAGCTCTTTGAGTTGTCAATGAAAAAAGACTAGTACCACTCAGGCCCACAACTATACATGCTATGCATGCATGCAGATACACCTCACGTCGGCTGCTAGCCACTCTTTGCCACTCTAAGGATTATTGGCAGGCGGCCTGTGCCGGGAGGGCCTTGGATGATGGTGAGGCGTCTTTCACACGTGGCAGCCACAGCGAGCCGCTGGGAGTCCGTGCATGTAGCAGGAATACTTTCAACACACTTCGTCAGCATGGTCGAATCGCAGGTCATCTTCTCGGCAGCTATTCCCGCAGTGCCCGTCGCAGCCATTGTGGAGCTGTCGGGGGTAGATTCACTGTCCACCTTCTTCAAGTTGGAAACTCTTACAGCTTTTACAGAACCATTCACCTGAACGTTTATCCGTATGTCTTCACCTTCAGCGACGTGCTCACCCACTTGACGGATGCTCCCATTCACGGAAACAACTTCGCCCTGCTGATGATTCAGATCTTCGGCCTGAAGGCCGTGTAAGGTGACAACCTCACCTGGCTTGAAAGCCAGCTCTGCAAGCTCTACTCTCCTTTCACAGTCGGTTGCCTCTGTCTGCCTCTGTGAGACATCTTTTGAAGCGCCCACTTCCAGTGAGTCGGCGATCCCCGCGTTCGCAGCCGTAGACTCGCCTGCCTCTGTTTTTTTCAGGTCGCTCCACACACGCGATGCCCAAGAGTCGGCTCGACCCACATTTCCATTTCTGATGATCTCGAATATCTTGGAACAATCCTCACTTACCGCGGTGCTGTCAACGTAGCCGGTACAAAGGGACACAAGCGAATCCAGCTGCCTCGCGTAGCTCAGCCTGTTGCTTCCTTTGTCAACTCGCCAAAGACGCTGTTTACAGCCTTGCGGAGGCGAAACTTCTTCAAAGGAAAGCAAGACCCACTTGTCTGTTATATCCTGGAGCTGTCCTTCTGCGAGCCTGTCCTGCAGCGGATGTGTGGCGGACAAAATAATGCTGTCGCCCTTCCGAAATCGCAGCCTGTCAACGTCCGTGTTGGGTGGCAGCCAAAGAAACATCTGGAAGCCAGATGCGGTTCCCTTTCCTGATCCCTTACGACCCTTGCCTTTGGCCTGTCGTTCCACAACGTCGCGAACTCGCATGCCAGTCAAAGCCCAACCACCTCTTTCAAGTTCCTCTCCCGAACGTCGCGAAGCACGTCGACGTAGCGTAGCGACTTCTTGCAGGTACTCCAGGTGCAACAGGCTGCAGAAGTGGCCGAAGTATCGTGCACTATGCTCACCTTGTGGTGAGGTGACATGTCCTTGAAGGCTGCTCAAATTAAGCCGCTGCAATGCCTCGATACCCAGTTGCTCTTGATCAACGAAGCCTCCAGGATCGTCTTGGAAGGCTTCGACGCCTGGCGGCTTCAATTGCCAGTCCGCCCCTGTTGGAAGCTCGGAGAGCTCGGAGCTGTCCTTGCTCTTACCCTTGCCCATCACATCAGCGCCGCCCATCCGTTTGCCCAACCACCACCCACGCTCAACAGTGACTGCTCGGCGACGCCTCTTTTTGGCAGTTCCTGCAGCGCCAGCATCCTTTTGGGTTTCTTGCTCCCCACGCTCACGCTCGCAAGTGTATTCCCAGAAGAAACATAGCAGTTTCATGTCTCCAGATCCCGCAGGCACCTTCCTCTCATAGGTGGGCCTCTGATGCTGGCTTACATGATCAAAGTCCCGCGTGCGCTTGAAAACTCCGTTGAGTTCTGGCCAACAGCCAGAGTTCCGAAAGACCAGCTCTTCAGGCCATTCCTTCCCAACTTCGTCTTTCTCCTCCTCCTCGATGTCCTTGTCCTGCTTTGAAACATCTTGAAACAATCCCGCCAAACCGGCCTTTCGGGCCAGAATTCCCCGATACCCTCCCAAAGGTTGAGGACCTCCTAGGTCCTAGGTGCTGCTCCGCCAAATGTTTCCATCAACCCATGTCTTGAGACCCTCCAGGCATGTATGAGTTTATGAGAGTATTTGTGTCGGCTGCCGTGATTCACAAAATGCTCACGGACACATGGGTTTCTCAACAGTCTGGGCACTGTCCCGGAAAGAAGTCCTGCGACTCTACTGGTTGCATGAGATCCTAGTAGCCACTTGCCACCTCCCAGATTTCTTGCATGCTTCCTCGGATGTTCTGAGATGTCACGGCAAGACTAGCTGCTGACAGGCTCGCATGTCTGGCGACAGCGGCCTGCGAGGCCTGCAGCCCCTGCTCGGTGCACAACGTTTTACCTTGGCAGATGCCAACTCTCCATCGCACATCACAGTATCTTTGACGCCCCTCCATTCAATCGAGAAGCACAGGGACTGGCTCCCGACTTCAACCCCGATCACCCCAGCACATCACTAGTCACTAGGTGGCACTGTGGAGGGACGATGCGCCCACAGCATGGAACATTTGTCAATCACTCAGCTCATGATGACCATCCCGTAGCGTTTGGCAAAAGCTCATGCCTTGGCAACCTTCACTTTCTTCTGGGGAATTGAACACACGCAGCGTGGTTCGTCAAAAAAATACAGCAATGCACAAGGTCTATCTGGAGGTCTCCGGAACTGCCAGGCAAAGAAAATTGTTGGCTTGACTAATAACGAGGCAATGAACTGAAGGCGGCAATCAGCTGCTACAGCTACGTACAGCTACCAAGCTTTCCCGCAGTTTGGACCAGAAGATAACAGGAAACAGCTCACGCAGACGACCTGCGAACTGCGACAACACGATGTCCTGCACGTTCCGTTCGCAAATGACTGTCTCGGAGTCTGTGAGAATGCCCGGCGCCACAGGCACCACTGGGCTCTCCTGACGGGTGCACACGGACTTCACATGACTTCTGACTCGCCGTGTCTTTTTGTGTGCCCAAGTCGAGCCAAGCGCCTTGCTCAAGGCCACATTGAGCAACAGCCGGACTGCTGCCGGCCGATAGCAAGTTGGATCGAGAACCAGTCTTTGCAGCATCCCTGCATAGGTTGGTATGTCGAGTGTCATCTTCGCACCTGACTGGGTGCCAAAGAGACCCTCGGCGACCTCAACGAGTGCAACAGGTCCCTGCACCGCGGCTCGTTCCAAAATCTTGGCCACCAACTCCTTACTCTGTTCGGATCCAAGGCGAAATGGGGGAGTGGATTGGCAAATTCAACACAGAATCTCATCCTGGCAGCAAACAAAAAAGCCAATTTCCTTTGCTGCAATCAATCGTATTCCACTGCTTGCAAGGGCTCGGGGCGGGCAGGGCTCAGACTTCCACCAGTTGCGGCACCCGACGTTCTTCCCTCCAGCAACAGCTTCAATCCAGCCAGGACGTCAGTGTCGATGGCCTCTGCCAGCTTCTTCTCCCACTCTTGCTCTTCCGCCTTTCGTTGTTGCGCCTCGGTCTGGACTACGTTCGTCTCGCCTCGCACAGGCGCTGGATTTGCTGGTGGCCGAACCGTGGAGCCTTTGGAACCAGGCCACGGCCATGCTTGCCAGAGGTTGTGCCAACCCTGGCTCCAGCTTGTGTAGTCATAGTCCCCGTGGTTGAACATCGGATCATCAAACATTGAGTGGCCGGTGTACCAGCCGTCCCAAGCATTCACGATTTGATTCGGATTGTGCGAGCTGTTCCCGTGTGAAGAGCTTGCACCCTCACCCGAGACAGAGCCATCACCAGAGGCAGTCGGTCCCCAGCGTGGTGGCACGGTTGGCCTTGCAGCAACATAAGAAAGCAACATCAGGCTGGGCAGGTTTATTTTTGCCTCCTGCATGGCTGAGCACACCAAGCAAGGCTGGGCAGGTAGGACACTTAGTTGTGACTAAACTTTCCAGCTCTTTCCGCAAAATGACTAGGTGTAACTTTTTCTGCTCCGAAACCAGCAAAAATCTCTGCAGAGGGTTGCAAAACATGCATCTTAGTTATATTTTTTGGTGTCTTTAGCACCTATTAACTTTTTCTGGTGCAAAGAGCACCAAACCCCAGTGTTTGTGCTGTATCTATCACCAAACCAGATTCATTTAGAGTCTTCGTCTTGGGTAAAGGGTTCTCGCTGGATTCACTCCTTAGGGTTTTGGCGTTGGTCGTCTTGGGTAAAAAGTTCCTGCTGGATTCACTCTTTAAGGTGTTCGTCTTCGGGTAAAGGCAGTGTAAAGGTTCCCGCTAGACTCACTCCTTATGCTTTACGTCTTCGGAAAAAGTTTCCTGCTGGATTCACTCCGCAGGTTCCTGCTGGATTCACTGCTTAGGGTGTTCGTCTTCGGTAGTTCATTGCTTAGGGTTCTCGTCTTGGGTAAACGGTTCTTTCTGAATTCACTCCCTAGGGTTTTCGTGTTGGGTAAAAGGTTCTCGCTGGATTGACTCCTTGGGGTTTTCGTCTTGGGTAACAGGTTCCTGCGGGATTCACTCCTCAGGGTTCTCGTCTTTTCCCGCGTTCCTGCTGGATTCACGCCTCAGGGTTTTCGTCTTCGGTACAAGTTTTCTTCTGGATTGATTTCTTACGAGTTTCGTTTTGGGAAAAGGTTATGGCTGGATTCACTCCTTAGGGCTTTCGTCTTGTGGGTAACGGGGGTAGGCGAGGCAGGCGGGGTAGGCGGGGTAGGTGGGGTAGGTGGGGCAGGTGGGGTAGGTGGGGTAAGTCGGAAAAAGTTTGCGCCTAAGAGGAAACGAGTTACATCCAAGAGACAAAACGTTACAACTTAGCCCGCTACCGGCTGGGCATCTCGTGGTCATTGCATGGCCTTCTGGCGCTGGATTTCGGCACGGTCTGCAAGCCGGGCAGTCGCGTGATCGAGTCTGGATTCCTGCAGGCATGGGAATGATGATTCACCAGGGCTGCCAACCGAACACGTTCTCTGCAGCTGTGCGGCAGCTCTTCTCCATCATTGCCCTGCACCGCGGTGTCTGCAGCGGCCGGCACGCATCCCGCAGCTGGATTTTCCTCCAGACTGCGAATCGACAGCAATGTTCGACCACTTCAAAGTTATACCTCGTGCTACCCATAGCTCGGCACCCTGTGGGACTTTCAACGACGACACGCGCTATCCATTGTGCCATCTCCTATCCATCAGCGGCTGCCAAGCCTCCATAGATGTACATTGGGAGAGGCTCGCCGCACCTCTGGTCCATCAGCTCACGCCATTGCATGTGACACAAGTGGCTGCGCCCACCAGTACTGTGTCTGCAAGTGTGGGAACTGCACCAAACATCACGAAGTCATCGGCTGCTTACTAGGCATACCACTCCCGTCGCATCATAACCCATGAATGGCTAGATTCATGATTCACGATCACGGTCGGCACTGCACGGTAACTTACATGAAAAACGGAATCATTGTACTTTTCCCATCCGCGACGGTTCGCGACAAGACTGGATGAACACGGAGCTCCTGCAGGGTTTTGCATCCTGCCGTCCCCTTTGTACACCTGAACGACATACAATTGCACAGGCAACTTGCTCACATCTCTCCTGCATGTTCTGTACAAGCTGCACAATACACCGAGGGTAAGCGGGCAAGATTGCCGGTAACACAAAACAAGCACGGTAGTATCACGTGCTGCAGGCACTGGCACGAACACGTTGCAAACACACATCTTGCTGTGAACTTGTCCTAGCGAGTATAGAGCACTCACGTTTCAACACATGTGTTTCATCCCAAGACCCATGACAATCACCCCTTCGAATGACGGTGTAAGTGTCGTCATCTGCTTCTGTGATTGTTGCCAGAAACGAGGCACTGCCACCTGATCGCGCTCCCCAACCGTCACCCTGGACTCGCACAAGGAAGCCAGCTTCCGGTGGCCGAAGTGTGTGTCCAAGAGATTGGCGGATCAGGACAGAACCGTTCTTGGACAAAGGAACACGCTGCTTGCCAACTATACGACGCCTGGCTGATTGCCGTGGGAGTTTCGGCTTGGAAGGCACCGTGTCGAGCCAGGCCATTGCGCCATTGTCGACAAGCTGCTGCTCAACACTACCAGGCTCGCTCCTTCCATGGCATGTTCCAACCACACTTTCTTTGCCATGTTGTTGTGGGGACAACTCCACCTGCACATCAAGCGGTGTAGGGCTCAAAGAACATTCCAGCCCACCTTGCCTGCCCCACACACCGTGGTGTTCAGATTCGACCACCAGCGTCGGGGTCAACGTGCCCAAGTTTGTGGGCACGTCCGCGTCGACAGGTTCGACACCGGAAACATTCACCACAAGCTGCTGCTCAACACAAGCCGATTCGCTTCTTCCATGGCGTGTTGCAACCACAGTCTCTTTGTCGCCCTTCTGCGTAAGCAACTCCATCTGATTGTCGGGAAGCACATGGCCCGGAGAACCATCCAGCCAACCTTTTGCGCCGTGGTTGTCGGATTCGACCACTAATGTAGGCGGGATCGTAGCCTGATTGCTGGACACAGTCGAGTTCCCGCCCCCTACTATGGAAGCAGCCATGGCCTCATCTGGCGAATTGTGTGGCTTCGCGATTTCCTGAACCGTCGCCCCAACCGCCTCGACCTCCTCCTGGACATCATCTTCTGCGACTGGACTTGGTGAATCCCGCCACGTGGATTGTGAGGGAGCGAGGCTGGAAGCTGCTCGCAAGAAGGGTCTTTTGCGTCCACGCGCGGCGACATTAGCGGATCGCACTACCTTCAACTCTTTCTCTTCATCCTCGACACCAACTCCACCGACATCCAAACGCGCATCCTGTGCGATCTTGCTGGTAGATTTCGCAACCAAGGAGCTTGCATCCAGATCAGAATAAGTCTCCAGCTGCAGGCTGTTGGGGGCCAAACTCGATGCTGCTCGTAGCACGCGTCTTCTCTTGGCATGATTCAAATCATCACCTTCCAAGCAACCAGGCTTTGGAACCGAGGAGCTGCGAGCGACGACACCGGATTTGCCCATCTCCGCCAATTCGCATGCTGTGGCAGGAACAGTGGGAGGTTCGACCATGTCGGGCGCTGCCATGCCAAAGACTGGCTTTGCGATCTTCTCGTACCTGGGTCATTCGAACCGCAACAAGCAACGGGTCGGAATGTAGCTGCGTTGCGGCCCTTTGTATCACATCGTTTCTGCTGCCCGCTCTCGAAATTTGCTCAGACTAATGTGCATTGATGCTAAAACGAATTGGCACCCCAAATCACAAACATATCAATGTCAGTGGACGTTGTTGAAAAAAACCTTGTATTATGCATGCTTTCGGAAAGACATTGTATCATGCAGGATTTTGACAGCCCTATGCGCTCCCCCTGGGAGGACTAGTGCAAAAACCGAAATCCCTAAGCTCTGCGCCATCGATGCTTACTGGTGTGCTTCGATTCGTCGTCTTTCCGGGATGCCACTTTGCCAGTCAAGAACCGTTCACAAATGTACGCTCCGAAATTCCTACTTTTATTCGCATGCCGAACTACATTTCTCGACTTATATCCGGCAGAAAAGCCATGCAGTAACATGCAATTCCATGAAGTCGCTCTGCAGTGTCGGTATGCACAAAAAAGTCGCGGCGACAAGCTTTGGCCCTCTTGCATCAGCTTGCATCAGCAAGGAGCTGGTGGAGCTCAGGAGCTCGGTTTGTCTCGATCATGCGTTCCAAACCGGCTCACTGAAGCACCCACCCACCCACCCACCCACCCACTCACGCACCCATCACTCACTCACCCACTCACTCACTCAGTCACCCACTCGACTGACTCCGAGTTTTTGTTCGCCTCCGCTTTCGTTTTCGCCCGTCCGAGTCCGTGGAAGACTAGAGTCCTATAAGGTTTTAGGGAATAAGGAAATTTTTTTGCATCTGCGCTCTAGCCTGTAGCGCCTGCCAAAAGGTGTCCGTGTCGAGAGCTCCTACACTGCTACACAAGCGACGGCAGCCGGGGGAAGGCTGCTGCTAGGCCGGTCCCAGCTGGCCGCTCGTCCGGGGGGCCCCGTGACAAGGCCGTGAGTGCAGTTGCCACTCCGTGCAGCAGGCTTGCGGCCGCGAATGTCGCCTTCCTCCGCGACACGGTGATGGCACAGGCGGCACTGCATGGCTGGGACTGGAAGCGGCGACAACGGCTAGCAAAGGCTGGAATGGCTGCGACAAATGCAACAGGCATGCGTGTGAGAGCAACATCTGGGCATCCCCCTTGCTACTGCCAGCCTAGCCTAGATCCCTATTAAAATGGGTTGATCTAGCCTAAAATGGGCGGGCGCAAGCTTCCGGAAACCTGCGACGTAGAAGGTCAAGGTCAACCTGATGCCCGAAGGCGGCCCATTTAAGGCGCAGGCAGTGAAACTAAATAAAAAAGATTCGGCGACTAAAATGCGTAGCTCACTGCATTGTAAGAAAACGAATGAAATCATGTGTTTGTCGTGTCCACCATTCCGAATCAACAGCAGCGGATTTCCAATTTCCCACTTGTCGCCAACGGCAATACATAATGAGTGCATCTTCCCAGGTACTAGGTTGTCTTCCAGCATGAATTCTGTGAGGGTACCATTCCAAAACACGCTTCACCCATCGATCATATGGCAGGTTTGTAATATAAGTGGCTAACTTGCCAGCGATTGCTCCCTCCAGGCGCGCATCGAGTTCTCAGAGCAGACGTTCCGAACTTTGTTGTTCCAAAGGTGAAGAATCTCATGCCATGGCCCATCCCATGAAATGCTTCCGGGTGGACCTACCACTGCTCGAAGTAACCGCTTGTACTCAACATCCAGTCGCTGTAAGTCGCATTTGTGAAGTGTTCTGTGCCCCGCAGCGAAATTGGCGTAGAAAGATTTCGAGGCTGCAGCCAGGTGGTGTGTGATATCTTCATGTTGTTGCTGGGATTCCCCAGCTGACAGCATGCACCCCAGCCATCTGTGAGAGGTACTGCGAGGTAAAATCTGGATTCGATGACCACTGCTTAAAATTAGATGCTGAGGTGGTTGGGCTTCCGTTGTCATGACCNGCATGCACCCCAGCCATCTGTGAGAGGTACTGCGAGGTAAAATCTGGATTCGATGACCACTGCTTAAAATTAGATGCTGAGGTGGTTGGGCTTCCGTTGTCATGACCACCGTCTTTTCGACGTTCAGAATTAAGCCAACTTCACCAAGAGCAGCAATGAGCAGGTCCAACGTGCGACGCGCTTCCTCTTCGGATTTTGTGCAAAGGAGGATGTCATCAGCGAATCGAAGGTCGAGAAGCTGTCGCAAGCCATCTCCCAAATCAAATCCTGCTGTCCCGACCAAATCCTTCCATGAATTCATTGCCCATTCCAACACCCAGCAAAATAAGCGCGTACTGAGAACGCAGCCTTGTCTCACGCCGGCATGGATTTTAAAAACGCGACTGCGGCCGCAATCACCTTGGACTTCACCCCGCTGTTCGTGGTAAAGACATTGGAGAAGCCAAATCAAATGATCGGAAACGCCGTGACTGCGCAATGCTTTCCACAATGATCGCCACTCAACACGATCGAAAGCTTTAGACAAGTCCAAACTGATTATCCAAATAGGAATACCATTCGCCAGTGGTTTGTCAATCAACAAATTCGCGGTGAGGAGATGTTCTTCAATCCGCCGATGTGCTCGGAATCCGTGTTGTTCTTCAGGTTGAGCTGCATCTAACAAATGCTCCATGCGCCCCAACATCANTGTTCTTCAATCCGCCGATGTGCTCGGAATCCGTGTTGTTCTTCAGGTTGAGCTGCATCTAACAAATGCTCCATGCGCCCCAACATCATGTAGCAGAACGTTTTGTATAACAAACGCACGTTGGCAATCGGACGAAAATCTCCCAGTAACATGGCCTTTGTCATCTTGGCGATCATTCTGAACAACGTTTTTTTGCCAAGTTGTCGGGCAAGAACCTGTTTCCATCACCTCGTTGAATAAGCGAAGTAAATGCTCCCGCAGCTCGTCAGGCGCGTTCTTTAACAACTCTGCGACCAAACCAAATTCATCATTACCTTTGTTTGTTCTCAATGATTGGATAGCACTGTCTAGCTCTGTCCGTGTCCATTTCGGTTCTGTCTTTGCAACAGGTTCGACTGGACATACCGAATGACCCTGTAACAACGATTCAAGCATGTATGCAAAATCGTCAACAGGAGGCTGTAGCGCACGATTGCGGGCAGAAGTGCTTCCCGAAAGACTTCTCAAAAGTTTCCATGTCGTAGGGCCTTGTAATGCNAACGATTCAAGCATGTATGCAAAATCGTCAACAGGAGGCTGTAGCGCACGATTGCGGGCAGAAGTGCTTCCCGAAAGACTTCTCAAAAGTTTCCATGTCGTAGGGCCTTGTAATGCGGCGTCGACCTTGGAGGATTTCCATTTACAAAGTTTCCCAACTTTTCCTTTAGCACAAAACGCCTTCAGGAAAAACAGGTCCAGGGTTCATGTACATTTAGCACCCCTCCTCAGCTTATAGCTTCGCTATCAAGCTGTGTTCTGATGCAACTGAAAAACACTCAGGCTCTACTGACCTGAATGTAAAAATGCATCGTCGTTCAAATCCACTTTTCTCCGAGCTCTGCTGGCTAGGAGTTTTTCATCGACCCGTAGGAATACAGAAACTACGCGGACGGAAAACATGAACTTCAAAGTTCTTCAACTGCTTGCAACCGACACGATGATAGCATGTACCAAATTTTGTTACGGCAATCTTTGTACTGGTATCTACTGGAAAAGCCGGCTCAAGGCGTTCAGTAGCTAGGGCTGAGGAGGAAGATGCTCTTTCGGTGATCTTCTCTACTTCGATCTTCTTCTGAATGATTTGAACAGCGCCACTTGTTTCCTTTGGAAAACATGCACGGCCAACCATCACCCCGACAAAGAATGACAGCATGGACAGTGCGAAGATGACGACAAAGATAAAGACCATCCAACTTTGAATGTCCTTCTCTACCATGAACATCTCAATCCACACTTGGAGCATCGCAAGCATATCGTGGATCAGCTGCAATGTTGAGCTTGTTGTGGGATCAGTCTCATGGGCATGCACACCCTCACTTTGAAGCATCACCATCAATACTCCAAGCATGGCCTTTCGCTGCGATTTTGTCACCTTGCCGATGTTGTGTGCATACTCTTGGCGTTGAAATTCTTGGGCACCTAGAACACCGCCACGAGAATGGTATCCTACAACGCCTAGAAGAAGTCGCAACCGTTCGGCACTTAAAGGCTTGGTTCCAGCATCGGATGTGTTGAGCCGCGTTGGGATTGGTTTCACTGAGAGGATGCCGTCCTTGCATTTTGATTGAACCCATAGGAGACGGCAATCAAGATGCCGTACTCGTGACGTGCCGGTTTTGTACATGATCAATCTCGCTGAAGCATTATCAACAAGGACAATCATGGTGCATTTGTTCTTGGTCATGGTTTCCACAATGCTCTTGATATACAAGCCATCTGCACAGCCTGAGACAGCACTGATGAGTTCACTTTCGCGGCTTGAAAGAGCAATTGTGTCCTGCTTTCGCACAAAGCTGTGGACCAAAACCGAGTTGAGGTACACATGGACAGAAGTATTGGACTTCCGATCAGCTGACCCTGCCCAATCACTATCTGTAAGTACTTCAAGGAGGTACTCACCGGAATTCACAGAACGGCAAGGGATTGGCTCTTCACGCTGATCTCGAATGCTTTTGCCGGGCGTTGTCCATTTCATCACCAAGTGGTAGTCCGACATGGAAAGCAGGTACTCAACAAGATGTTTCACAAACTGCATGTCTCTCTGAGTAGGGTTTTGAACTTTTCGTGCAAGTACAGACACAGCGAACTGCACATCACACCGATCAGGAGCTAGATAAAGAAGGCACCCGACAACGGATCTAAAAAGCGCATGTTCCTCAGCATCAAGAGCACTGCTGCAGTCCAGGGTGCACCACTCAGGAGTGCACGGCACCTTACGCATCCTGGGTCGCGTGATGCCTAGGAGTGCTGCCATTTTCTGCAAGTACTTTGGGTCGCTGTACATTGCAAGGCCTGCTTCCTCAATCACGAACAAACGCTTCAAAAATCGAATTTGCTCTCCTGGATTTCGGATTGGGCCCGTAATGGTCATCACATACTTCTCACCCAGCTCTTCGAGAATTCTATTCCCCTCCTGAAGCCGACCTCCGAGGATTCCATCATCAACATGCAGTGCACATGCAGCCTGACCGTTACCGAAAGCCACGGGGCATGAAGGATTTTGTTCTAGCCCTGCACCCAACACATCGGTTGTGATTTGCTCAGACCACCAGGCACCTGCTTGCCTTTGACCAGGGAGGCACATCAAGACTTTGAAGTACTGGCCATTCAATTTGACATAGAGCAAAGACCGCTGAGGAACAGTAAGGAAAGCATCTTTAAAGTCAATGCTCCAAAGGTACCATTCTTCACTCTCGTACTTCGCTGCAAACAAGGCCGGCACTAATTTAATCATGGCTGGACAAGTCGAGGGCGCGAAGACATCCATGCGATGAGGATCCCAAACTTTTAATTCTTTGGATACCAGTCGTGCCCGTCTGACCCAGCCATTTCGAAAGCGCCAGTCATGCACATAACGCGTGTTCAGCACAAGCTCCGGCGGGGGCTCTTCTTGAGTGGGCTCAAGGACCTTCATGTTTAAGAGCCTCTCTGCTTCAAACGCTTCAGCCTCGAGGTCAAGGGTTTGCAGTTCCTCTTCAGAGCACGGTGGGGGTCCTTCATCCTCAGTCCTCTGAGCCCATTGTTCTCGGAGAACCTCGCCTCCACCTTGGCCTCCAGCATCAAACCACCAATCTTGATGAACATCTAGATCAGCTTCGAAGTCTAGCATCTTTTCATCAAGATCAAACAACTCCTCTCCCTCAACAATGACATGCTGAACCCTTTGCTTCAAACTGCGATCAACTTCTCCCGCGGGGCTGGATGGGGCCAACAACGCTGCACTTGATGTACGCTTTGATCTAGCATCTGATGTTGAAACTTCCATGTCATCCTGCTCAAGCTGTTCGGGAGTTTCAGGAGCATGCGAAGCTGCAGCGGATGCCCCAACATCAGGAGAACCCACAGGACTCGCAGATCCAGCTGACGACCCTGATGATGAAGTCTCACTGGAACTTTTTTCAGTTTCATGTTCACTAGCAGCTTCATCAGGGCCTGGGTCAATGGACTGGGGTTTTCGCTCGGCGCTAACTGCAGGCAATGACGAAACTGGTGCCGAAGCTTCTGTTGGATCTTGCCGTGGAAGACCTGGGACCAAACGACTACCAAGGACTGCGAGGCCATACTTCCAAGTTTTTCCTTTGAATGCTTTCAGGAGGTCCCCGGCCCACTGTTGCGATGGAGGTAGCCTTCGAATTGTGCTCGACAAGTAAACTCCCAGGCTGTTCCCGCAGACATACATGTTATTCTGGATGGTGCAGCCCAGGAACAACATCTTCACAAACTTATGAAGAAAAGCTCCATGGACTAGAGCCCACCCCACAATGTCCTGGCTTGCCGAAAAGCTTTGACCAGCATGTTCACGCACTTGCTCAAGATGAACAACAGCCATATCCCTAAGGTTTTGCACTGCTTGTTCAACAACACCATTGCTTTCATGAACATATGGCTGGGATGGCCTTGGTCGTGTAGCCAATCCGTGCCGAGCTCTGGCTTTGCAAATCATGTCAGCCAATGACTGCATCACCGGTTCATTGTCATGTCGAAGCTGTACATCTGCATAGCTCAGGTAGCTGATGAAGGTTAGGACTTGTTTGGCGGCATAGACTTGGGAGTCATGCTTCTTGTTGGGCACCGGGATGGCTTGCATCATGCCTGTACTCCGATCTATGCATGCAAGAACGGTCAAGACTGGTTCTTTGTCTTCTTCTCCAACCCGATTCATAAACTCTAGATGTCGATCATTCCCTTTCACATAGAACCAATCCATGGAGATCACCGGCACGCTTCTCTCAGGAGCATCGCGAGAGGCCTGGCTTTGATGATGATCTCTTCTGGCACGTCCCGCAATGCATGCAGGACACCACGACTTGAATGGGATATGAGTTAATTCGTGTAGGGCTCGTTCAGATTCATTGGGCTCATGCGGAATGGCCTGGCCTTCACCGCTACGCTGATCAGGGAGAGCCGCATTCGAAAGCGCAAGCTGGTCCTCGAGTGCTCGTTGAGCCAACTTGTGAACCGGACTGACCACAACCCAACATGCTGCAAGCCTGTCGCAGAGCTGAAGCAGAGGAATCGGCATTCAAGTTAATCCCCTCAACGATCACCCCACTGTCACCTTCTAAGTCGGGACCAAGACCAGGTAGAGGCGCAGGAGGAGCCTCCAATCTCTCCTCGGCAATGTCAGACAACTCCGCATCATCCGGCATTCCTAGTGGAGTTTCTGGGATCATGGGCTCTTCAGGGGCATCCGGCGAGTACTGGAAATCAGATTCAATCTCCTGCTGCACTGTCGTTGGAACGCTCGGTTCATCCAACATGACCTCCATCCCGAGCTGAGCAAAGGAAGCACGATGTCTAGTCATGATTGTGATCACTTCCACTGGGACCGTGACTTCTGGTAGGGGACGCTCTAGACTCTCCAAAGTCTCCAACTGCTCATTGAAGTCACACACCTTCCATTGGCCGTCGATTTTGACCAAAGTTGTTCTAAACTTCCACAAACTCACAGACATCATACTCGTGGGATCAAGATAAGAACGACCTGTGCCAAGATGAACTGGAAAACCTTCAGGCTCGATGATATACGAATGACCCGTTCCAGGATGAACTGGGAAGCCTTCAAGCTCGGAAAACTGCCAACCGCGACGCAGACTCAACGGGTCAAACTTCAACTCCACATCCAACATCCTGATAATGGGTCGAGCCTCGTCATAGCTGTTGCGCTCAATGTCGCGATGCGGACCTTGAGGCTGAACACTATGGATTGCTCTCACGTTCACTTGGATGTATGGTGTGTTCTTCTTGTAGTACACAGGGGTCCAGCAGTCTTCAAAGTTGAGCCATGATTGATCACCTTCATGTTCAATCTTCCAACCTTGTCGCAGCATCTTCCCGAACGCAAGCAAGGGGGTCCCTACCGAGGTCACCACGAACTGCTCTTTCAGGACTGCCTCTCCTAGGTCTAACTCCAAGCATCTGATACCCTTATGTGGCATGCTGCCCCCTTGAGCGTCACGCAACTCCAAACTCACGGTCGAAGCTTCAGGAGAGCCTAACCTAAGGAAGCCCAATCAAATGGCATGACCGATACATCGGCGCCGCTGCCCAGCGCTATCTCATATACCTGCTTGTCCGGGTAAGAGACCTGCTCCCAGGAATCAGTGCAGTATTCGTCCTCAATGCTTTCAACGACGACCTGAACACAACCACAACCAATGTCCCTGTCATCATCAAGGGTAAGATCAAAGGCTTCATGCTCAGGTCGGGGCATGCTCAAGAATGGATCACCGGCATCATGAATGGTGAAACACTGGAGCATACGAATGCTGGCACTTGAACTGTCGACGATGTCATCTGCGTTCTCAGTCAAGCAGAATACCCGCTTAACTTTAGCCTGTTGGTTTGCACCAGCAGTCGACGTAGAAGGGTTCGGTATCGAAGCGTGATTTTGGGAAAAGGCTTCGGATTCATTCACGGCCCACACCTTATGCTGATTCATCCAACACTCGTTCTTCCAATGGCCGCATTGTCCACAAAGCCGACACTGATTTTGCTGCGCTTGCCCTTGCCCCTTGCCCTTCGACTCCTTTCCCTTCCCTTTACTCCATGTGCTCCACTGTTGTTGATGTTTTCCTCCATCCTTGCCCTTCTTTCCTTTGCCTTTCTCTTGCCCATAATGTTGATGGTAATGTTGCTGGTATTGCTGCTGTTGTGGGTGGTATCCTTTTCCTTTTCCTTTTCCTTTTCCTTTGTCCTTGCCCTTTCCTTTTCCTTTATCTTTTCCTTTGTCACCACCCTTCACCTGCCCGATCTGATCAACATCCATGGCATCGGAGTGCGCATTCCCACCAGAAACCAATGAAGACGACCATTTCTGAATCCCACGCTCCCACTTCATGAGCATCTCACGCAGAACAGCATACGACGCGTCTTCAGGCAAATTGACTGTCACATGACTCTTGACTTCGGGAGGAAGTGATCGAAGAAGCACCGCACTCACAAGCTGTTCATCTACTTCTTTAGCGAAATTTCATATTCTGCTCCAGCAAACTTCCCGTGGTAAACGAAGGATATTGAGCAATGGCACCAAGAAGCGCTAAAGCTCTTGATTTTGATGTAGGAGACAATGTTCGCACAAGGAGCCGATAAGCTTCACCGCCATTTGAGTCGGAGACAGACCGTACGATGTTGAGGGGCCTGCCCTTCGTCAAGGAGGCCAGCAACGCATATAGAGCTCTAGAATGTGAAACTTCAGATTCCGCCATGGTTGCGTGGTCCATGGGAACATTAGGTTCATGTTCAACTTCATCCATGAGCTCAAGCATCTTTGGAGATACGGCTCCAACATACTGACGAAAAATCCATTGGAACTCAGGCCATAGTTGAAGTTCTTCATCCCGGGTTTTTGGTTTGAATGTTTCAGGTTTTGGGATGATTTTGCTCCACAGCTGAGAGCTTTCAGGAGCCCTCTCGGCAAGTTGCTGCATCGTGTGATTGTGAGCCTGCAAGAGCTGGCCGATTGCATCAATCACTGGCGCAAAACTAGCGTGACTCGCTGCTGATGCGCCTCCCGGAGATTGAGCAAACGGATTCGCTGCTTGAGGTTCAGGTTGCATCTGAGGTAGCTGAGGAGGCTGAGCCATAGTTTCTTCACGTAGATGAATTCACTGGCCCTTGACGATGAACCCCGCTGCTGCACAAGACTGGTAGCACACAACGAAGCTCTGGCCGCCACGAAAGCGCACCACACACACACACGGAGGAGGAAATATGCCGCACAAGGCGGGCTTCACTACGACTCAGAGGCACTACGGCGCTACACTACTGAACTCTGGGATCTGGGTCCTGTCCCTTGACTCTCCTTGTCGCCCCGGGACCAAAGTCTAGGGGACCGTAAGAAGGTCAACTGCACTAGTGGTGGATCTGGGTCCTGTCCACAAGCGAGAGCGCCGACACCAGGAGACACCCAAAGGAATCCCGGTCAGTAGCGCTCCACTACCATACAAAGTTTCCCAACTTTTCCTTTAGCACAAAACGCCTTCAGGAAAAACAGGTCCAGGGTTCATGTACATTTACCCAATAGACCAGCTAAGTTAAAAAAGCAGGGGATAGTAAATAGTAAGAATTTTCACTTTGTTTCAAATTGACTATCGCTTCGAAGTTAAAAGTGGGCGTAGAAAATAGTCACTTTGCGTGGCGTCAAAGTCACTTTGCGAAGTTAAAAATTNACAAACTGCCGCACTTTGGTTAGCAGTTTCGAGGGGCAAAAAACAAAACTTCCACTAAACTGCTCTTCGTTTTTGGCACTGTTTCTGTGCTCGAAAAGGGGTGGATATGCACAAATACACACAACAATGCACTGTCAAACAGCCAAAATCTCATTAGCAGTTTCGGCCCGGCACAGAAGCAGTTTAGAAGCAGTTTCATTAGCANTGTGCTCGAAAAGGGGTGGATATGCACAAATACACACAACAATGCACTGTCAAACAGCCAAAATCTCATTAGCAGTTTCGGCCCGGCACAGAAGCAGTTTAGAAGCAGTTTCATTAGCATGATGTGAAAATTGTGTCGCAAGATCCAACGTGCGAGTAGCCACCCACGAGCATTTCGATCGCCTGACCCATAGGATCCTAAGAGATCAACATTTTTCTTGTTCCAACACACCTTTTTCACCGTCCAGCGTGCGGCGCGGTCCCAGTGCAGGCCTAAGGGCATGCTGGCAACAGTCTACAGGCAGGCTGCCAGGCGCAGCGCGCGCCGCTCACACGAGACGGCTAGCGAGAGGAGGCGGTGAGGCAGAGTCGGCGAGCATGTCGCTCAATGGGGGCAGCTCTCCATCGACATTCGCGGTGCCGGTGAGTGGGAGCGACAGGAGGCGTGCTGCGAAGGAGCGCGCTGCGGCGAAGGACAAAAGCGCAGACCACCGGAGGGTGAAATAGGGTGAACGCGGAGATGGCAGCAGCTCTCGAGGGTGGCGGAGCGGAGCGTGCCTTGCACCGCGCAAGCTGTCTGACGAAGGTGGCGGCCTCAGCACTCCAGCGGCCGCCCACTTCAATNAGGGTGAACGCGGAGATGGCAGCAGCTCTCGAGGGTGGCGGAGCGGAGCGTGCCTTGCACCGCGCAAGCTGTCTGACGAAGGTGGCGGCCTCAGCACTCCAGCGGCCGCCCACTTCAATTGCAAGGACGGTGAGCCTGCAGCGGCTAGACCTGCACAGCTCAGGGTAGGTGCGCTCTTTGGCTCGTCATGCAGCGAGCAGTGCGGCGCCTGTAGTGCGATCAACATCATCATGTGACGACGGTCTTCCCAAACAGGCATTGAAATCCCCACCTATGAGCGGAGTTGCCCCCAGCCTCCGGTCGTTCTCGAGGAGTAAATCGAGGGTGTCATATAGCTCCTCCACCGCGTCGTTGGAATCCCACGTCGTTGGAAAATAGACCGAATATATATATATATATATATATATATATATATATATATATATACGCTTTGTGTGTTCCATGTGCAACGTAAGCAACAAACTCGGTCAGAGCATGCATGAAAAAACATCTTTTTTTAATTTGCACATATTGTATGAACTGACTGTGAAGGCAAATTCCAACTCCTTTGCTGCTGGCTCCGCAGCTGCTCATGCAAATGATATTTACACCACCAGCCCGAACCCAGTCGTTGCGTTTGCTCAATTTTCCACCACCGAAAAAATGCAGAAGTTTGTGCGCGTTCGAAAGCGCAATGCCAACATGCAGCGGCACAAGCTTTGGGCTTCAGAGAACAAACCAGCAAGTGAACGTCGGCGCAGCAAAGCGGCAAGCAAAATCAAGAAGTTTGCCATCGAGCTAGATGGCATTGCCCCGAAGCGGGGGGTCATCGTGAACTACAAGACCTTCAAAGTTTCAGTTCGAGTTGGACAAAAATTGGTTCACAGTCCGTCAATGCCTGTAAGTGTTTCCTTAAGGAAGGCTTCGGCTTCACTTGCTTCCTTCTCCCCGAAACCACCAATGACTGCGATATCTGCGATAGGGTCCGACTCTTTCATGTCTGGAGGTGCGTGTTGTCTGTTTTCCAAGCACGCCACCCTTTCCTCTAGCTGAGTACGAGCTGCCCGCTCATCAAGCAGTTCTGAATGTAATTTGGACAAAGAAGCATCAAACCGGCTCGACATGATCGTTCCAACTCATGCAACTCCTCCCTCATCATAGCTCGTAGTGTTTGCATTGTTGCAGCACTCATCTCCACTTGGGAACTTGCCATGGGAGTTGAGGCTTGTGGTTGCATGATCATGGCTAGCGGTGCAACTGCCTGCGACGGCTTGTGCTTGGCTCGATTCTGCGCTTCTCGATCGGGGGCACCATCAGGAGCAGCACGTTTCGAAGCTGGCGGCATGTCAGCATCACTGAACCGTAAGAATTTTTTGTCAAAATCAGCACGCAAGTCTTGCCATTGGGCGCCCAGAGCTACGGCATCGCCAATGGTCTGGGCCGTTTTGTGTTTTTCATAGCGTTCCCAAGCCTTCGATCCAGGCTTCTTCGGGTTCTCGGTCTTGAATGAAATGGCGTTTCCATTCGTCTTTAGCAGTCTCGTTTGTTCATCGGATAGCGGCATGAATTGCAAAAGATACCCCCGCTGGCAGAGCCGACTGTAGAATGGGCTAATATGGGGCTCTACGAAACGACGTGCGTGCGTGTGTGCGAGCATGCGGCCGTGCGAGAGTGCGTGAACGTGCCAGTGTGCAAACGTGCGCGCGTCTCTAGTGGACCATGTGGCGGCCTCGCAAGGCCCGGGGCCGAGCCCAGGGCCCTGGCTAGAAACGATCAAACAACTCTACTTTAGGTGATCTCCTGTGTGCATGATGCAGGTTGTGGCATGCATATACGGACAACATGAACTGAAGAAACGCAACTAAACTAAAATGGGTTCGGGCGGTGTAGGACCCCCCCATCTCCAAGAAGATCCAAGAAGGGAGGGGGGATATCTGGGCAGGGAACGGCTGAATCGCTCGCCGCAGCAGATTTACTTCTGCGCAGGCCCCGCGCCCGCTGCCGTGCCGTCGTGCGCGCGCGTAGCGTTCCGAGGACCGCGGCGACGCGTCGTCAGCGCCCGCCTGCCCGGCGCAGCGCGGGTGTGTGTGTGGAAGGGAAGGTTTGCTGCAACAAAGCGCACAACAACTCGATGGCGCTTTGGCCTGATTGAGCCGGCAGTCGTGCTCGCCCCCCAGGCTCCAGCTCCGTAGGACTTCTGTAGCCGCATGCGTAGCTGCGGGCAAGGGAGCGCTTGCGCCCCCAAGCGCCTCGCACAGCAACAGGCCGACAAGGACGCCCGCAGCCAGCACAGGTAGCGGAGCTGGCCCGGGAGCGAAGGACGGTGGCTCCCCCCATCCACACGTGATCAGCGCATGGCCCACGCTCTGTCAACACCCTCCGGGAAGCGTGGCCATGAGGGACACCGCTGAGGAGGAGGCCGACAAGCCCTAGCCCCACAAGTGCCATGCGGCAGTGAGCCAGTCCATGGCAACGCCTGCGTCGGGCGGGCAGGCAGGACGCAGAGGCACAGGCTCTGATTCCGAGTCTTGAAGCCACTTGAGCCAAAGTGCGCCGTGAGCCGTTTCCCTGCTGTCGGCGATCTGCAGTCCGCATGGTTGCTCCTGTTGTTTTGGGCCTCACATGCCTCGCCGCGCGCAAACTATCTGCTTCGGATGCTGCCGCCTGGCGCGACGCAAGCTTTCGCACGCGAGCACAACAACGCTGTCTGTGCATGCTTAGCGGCCCTGCTGTTTCAGAGCACCCGACACCCGCTGCCCGAGTTTGCGGTTCGGTGGCCTCGGGTTGCGCCCGGCGTACCGTCGAGTTGAACACCACGTGTGGCATCCGCCTCAAGCCTGCCAAAACAAAACGTTTGGAACTCCACTGGCATCATCCAACCTGGTGTGCTTGCCCTTGCCCCAGCTGTTACTCATCGAAGCTGCCTTCTCCGCTGGACTCGAAGGCTTGGCCTCATGCTGCGCGCGTTCTCACCACCCGTCCCACTCTGCCGGCGTTCTCCTTTGAGTGCCCGCACTCCGACATTTTTACGGTCCTCGCGAGTGTGCTGCTGCTCATGTGTGCAAGTCATGTGCAGAAAAGCTGGGTGGCGGTTGGTCGCTTTCAACGTGAACTTGAATGTCGAACTATCTCACCGAGACGACCAATGCGGTGCGGTTATCATCGAGGCCTGCTGCTGTCGGGTGGTGCCCAGCTCGCAGTCGACGCAACGCTTGTTTCCTCTGTTAGTGCTGCCTGCCTCCCACGCAAGGCAGGTACGTTTGGCAATGACTTGAACTTCCAGGCATCCAGACATGATGAGCGCCGGATCGAGGCGTTCGCCATGGTCTGCCTTTGTAGGGAGGCTCGCAACTTGCATCAACTTGCCGTTGACAATTATGCTTGTCTCATCTTGTCTCGCCACTTATTTCTGCCGGTGTGCCCCAGCGCCGGCGTAGCAGCACCGCTGTGGCGGAACCACGCAGGGTGCCCCGGGGCGGCCTGCAGTGTTACTGCTGGAGGCTGGCAGCGACGTGGGAGCAAAGGCCGCGCAACGTGCCGTCTGCGCCAGTGCTGCTGTGCCGTGCATGACTAACCCGCACGCGCGGTTCTGTTGATGGCGGTTCCGCGGTGCTGTGAGGGTCGGCAGGGCGCTCGCCCTGCCTTGCGAGTTGATCATCCGCATCAGGTGGCCGGGACATGCTGGGACTCGTGCGATCCGCGGCCTCGACCCCGGCCATGGCCTCGCCGTCCGCGCCCACCTCCTCGTCACGCACTGTTGCGCACACGCTTGCGTCGCGCTTTGCCATACACCTCCAACATTTGCGGCAGCGACGCACCCGGTTGCGGCCGTCCCGTGGATCCTTTGGGACAATTTGGGACCATGCCGTGGCATGCCCACGCAAGGCCGGGCCAAGATCGTCGAGCATGCCTGGGTCCGCGTGGCACGCAAAGCCATCGGGCACGAAGGGCAGGAGTGGCGTCGGATGCCCGCTGACGACTTGACATGATTTGACATCGTCATCTGCGGCATCACCCCTCGGGGAGGGGCACTGTGCTGCGACGCGACACTGGTCTCTCCCGTGTCGCGAGATGGCCAGCCGCAAGGGCGCCCAGCGGATGAAAACGGAGCAGCGTTGGCCACGGCTACACGCCGCAAGAAAGCGACTTACCCCGAGTTGCTGCGCTGGTCCCCAGCGCCTGGTGGGGGCCGCTGGGGCACGGGAGCCTTCGCTCTCGTTCGCGACCTCGTTCGCATCCGCCGGTTGCGCACCCTGCGCAATGCCGCGGATGCCGCGGCTACCGCTTGGGCTCGGCGTTGGTGGATGTCGTTCGCTGTTCAGCGTGCGACAGCCCTGTCGGTGGCCGGTCGTGCATGGCCAGCGGCATCCCGCACCTCGGCAAACGTTCCGGCGCTCGAGCTCGTGTTGGAGCTCGCCGACGCGGCGGGGCCCAGCACCCTGCATGCCGCTTCGACTGTGAACGATCCGCGCGCGGGCCGGAGTAGGTGCGTGAGGAGATGCAGGACCACTCCTTTCGGTAAGCGCCAAAAGGTGTGTAAAAAAAATGAATGAAATTAGAGCCGAAACTAAGCACACACACACACACAAAAAAAAAAAAGAAGAATAGCCAACTGATATGGCTTTAGGTGGGTTAAAAAGAAAAAACAAAATACAACACCATTAAACTACACAAACATCTTCCCCAACAGGAAAAAAAGGAAAATCCACATGGACGCGTTTAAAGAGAACATAAGCGAAGAAAAATAAATGAAATAAAACCGAAATTTGACAAATTCCAAACACACAACAAAAAGAAGCCAACACAAAATCGCTTTATGGGTGTTCCTCTTCAGCCCCCCACAAAGCCCTTTTCCAAAAAAAGGGTCTCAAAAGTCAAAGCTCCTTTGAAGCCCCCTTTGAAGTCCCGTAAGCTCCTTGTTGAAGCCCTCCTAAGCCTCCCGTAAAGTCCCCTTTAAACCTCATTGAAGTCCCCTTCAAAGCCACTTCCCCCCCTTCAAAGCCCCCTTTTAAAGCACCTTTTTGAAGCCCCTTTGAAACCCTTAAGGCCTCGTTGACGGGTACCCCCCTTTAGCCCCTTTGAAAGCCCCCTTTACTTTGTCTAAGGGAGAGAAGCCCATCTTGCCGAATGCCGACCAACAAAGCTGGCAGTGCATCCCGGAAACTGTTTGCAGCTGCTCCATCTCCACGCATTGTCAGCTTCCAGCCCATGCTGGACACGGCTCCCCACAGCAGCACCAGCCTGCACAGTTTGCGAATGGCCGCGTCGTTGTCGGAGAAAACGTAGCCTCGAGCACCAACCACACGAGTATGCTTAGCGACCACCGCTAAAGCCATCCTTTCAGCAGCAGACGGAGTCTGTTCCGGACCTTAAAGCAAACCACTCAGCACCAGTGCCGCAGATCCAGCTTTGACGACCACAGCCCAAGCTCCGCTCTGCCAGTACTCCAAGTGCCACCAGGCATCCACCGTCAGTTGCAACAATGATGTCCTCGTGGCGACGCCAGGCCTCAGCAGGAAAGCACGGAACTCAGCATCCAAAGTCACCTGCACGTTACGCACAAGGATACAAAGGCACAGCCACCAAGCAGAGCCCGAAGCCGTCCGACCAATGCTCAACTCAGGCGGGGCTGCGGACTTTGAAACAGCAGATGTTCAGAAGATGGAGCGTCCTCGCCGCCAGCGCGCGTACAAGGCGTCCCAGCGAACAGCAAAAGCAGTAGCAACCCGCAAGGCCAATCGGTTCGATCTGTCAGCGAGGTTGGACAAGCACTCGCTTCCCCAAAGGCCCAGCGTCGACAGTGCAACCGTCCTCGTCCACAAACCCTGCGCCATGCATGCTTCGCTTCCCGTATCCACTGAGTGCCCCTTAGGGTTGTAGACAGACCTGCGCATTGGCCCACCCCCACTTGGCACAGAGCTGGTGCCATGCCGCACTCGCAGGAACCACATCAGCCTCGTCACACAAAAAGCGAGAGCGCCGCTTCCACTCCCTTCGCAGCACGACCAGATCACCGGCGAAATGAAGGTCCAAGAAGGGTCGGCCCAACACGGTACGTGCGAGCAATTTGGAGCGCATCTTGGGGACCTGGCCAAACCAAAGTGCCCACTCGACGCACGACTGCCAACCCTGAAGAGTCTTCACACTAAAGCCAATGCCGAAACTACAGCCGAACGAAGAAGTAAAGCTCGACCACGAAGGCTCCGACAAGCTTTGGAAAATCGCTCACAGCGTACCCTAACCAGCTCATTGAGCGAGGCAACTCTGCCGACTATAGGAGATCACGTTTGCAAGGCGCACGTTTCGAACGACCCGGGCGCCAGCCCTTTGGTTCAAGAACACTCAAAAACGTGGTCGCGCAGCATGTATACAGTCTCGACGATCAAGAACAATTGCCTGCGGTGGACATACGGCCAGCTGAGAGCTCGGCAAGGCATCATGCGGCGGCACTTTTTTTCACAGCAAGACACTCAGAAACGTTAATAGTTGACAAAGCGGTAGCCTCAATGCGTCTCGCATCAGCAACCGGGACCACTCTTGCCAAGCCGAGCGCCAGCCTCCCATCGCGCACGCGGGCCAGCGCCTGCTCCAGCGGACGCACGAGGCGAGCGCCGAATGCATCGACGCTCCCGCGACAGCGGCATGTGCGTCTCATTTCGTGCGCTGCTCATTACAGGCCGGCATCCATGCGCGCGAGTAGGGGGCAGCTTCGTGGCAAGGTGTCGCACAATGCCAGGTGTTGCAAGCAAAGCGGCCGCTGAGTTGTGGGGGAAGTACCAGCAGGAGGTAGTTGGCACACATCGCGGGGCAAAAGTGGAGTGGCAGCCAGCGGCCTGCATGTCGTCAATGCGGCCGCAGGCGCGACAGGGGCAGCAACACGAGAACACAAGAGGGTGCTGAGCGTGCTGGTGAGATCTGGGCAGCACGCAGGCAAGGACGTTAAGGGCAAACCCGTAAACCGAGGTGGCCGGGGCTGCAGAAAGGTGAAGCTCCCGGGTGTACGTTGGCGCCCGTAGCGACAGCTGCAAGGCTTGCTCATCCTCGCAGACTGCGGCTTACTCGGGCGCATGCAGGACTCGCTTTGCTTGTGCACTTTATCTTCCATGCTGTGGGTCTTGATCTTGCTTCATCAGTCCAAGCATCTACTTATTGTTGCAATTGCTTCCGTTAACGATCTGTTATCTGTCGTGCTCCGGCTGAGGCGTGTAAATCCAAGCAAACGGCCAAGCCGGTTGGGGACTACGCTTGGTGCCGCAACGCTCCCGCTGAAACCAATGTGATGGCAGCACATCCCTCTCATCATTGACCAAAGCAAAGAAAACGAACCTAACTCCACAAACGGTCCAAGTTGGGCTTCTCGGCCTTTTGTTTTCGCCTCGCGGCCTCGCACTTCCGAGCCCGCGACTCCATCGCCTTGGGTTTCACAGTTTTTTCTCAGAGACAGAGGCGACATGACATCGTCTGGACCTCTGGGTGCCCGGCTCCACGGTCGCGGTGAGCCGGGAAGGCTCGGGAAGAACGGTGAGACTTGGCCCTAAGCAGACTGACGGTGCAAGCGCAGAGCGTTGCAACCAGCCACTCAGCTGGCAGGTTTTCTTTTGAAAGCCCGCGCAGCATTGAGGACGACCACCAGACCAAAATCTGGACTAACAGCTGCATGCTTACATGTGCATGGGACTGAGTCTGCTTCTTGTGAGACTGGTGATACCGGTCTTTGCTTCCACTGCACCGACGAGTTGAACGCAAGCAGCATGGTAACACATTGAACCGTAAGCCTAAGGCTGCAAGACTTGCAACTTCGGCAGTGGTGTTGGGAACGGTGAAACGCAAAGGGTCGCTCGAAGCAACAAGGTGAACAGCCGGGCGGAGAACACATTGATGTTTTTCGAGACTTTCAGAATTTATCGCGCTCCGCCAAGCCCATCTCAAAGGCAAGGCTGCACACCTTACAGGCAAGGCATGTGACACACTGCAAATCCGGCAGATGATAAGTCCCGATCCAGGTGCATGGTTCCATGTGAGCAACCGTGACAACCGAAGTAACTTCCAAGCTGGACTTCTTGGCAACTTTGTTTTAGCTTTATTTGAAGGCAAAGTGTCGGTGACAGCAGCGGTGGCAGTAGCGGTGGCCTTGGTGGCGGTGGTGCTGGTGCTAGTGACTGCTAGTGCTGGTGTCCGGTCCTGGACCACTTTGGTTGCGATGCAGTCCGTGGATCAACACTGTAGCAGCCTTGCGCGCAGTCCTGGACAGGCTTGTCTTTCCAGCATGTCTGCTGGTATCTGCTGGTGCTGGTGCTGGTGCTGGTGCTGGTGCTGGTGCTGGTGCTAGAGGTGCGGGTGCAGGTCTTTACGCCTGCGAGGCTCAACAACAGTCGCCACGAAGATGTGAAGGCTAACATCCACTGTCGATGAAACAACCAGGTACTTCGGGCACTTTCACTCCCAGCCCAGGTGTCCCGGATCACAGACAGGTGAGGGGAGAAGCCCTCAAAGTGCTGGAGCAAATGGATCTCAGCTCCCTGCCTAGTAGTCGATTGATCCAGCGCCAGAACCCCTGAGCGGGAGAGGCAATCGGACCAGAATCGATGGTCTAGGCTGGATCCACAGATTCCAGCCACACAGCCCCGAATCAAACCAGAGTGCGATGCGACCTACAAGAGTGCAAACCTATAGCACGCGATACGCTGTTTGGAAAGAGGACTCCATCCGATCCAACTCTTCCCCCTCCAGTTCCCTACGGTTCGACAGCACCCGCTGCTCTCCGCCGCCGCGGGCAGGCTACTACATTTCCGAGGGAGTGTTAGACTGATGCTAAGCACATTCCTCAAGATTTATGATTGTCTCCACTCCAGCCTCGGCGGCGCATTCACAGAGCGGATATTGAACTTGGCCTGCCCGGGGCGATGCTGCAGCACATTGCGCCCGCTCGTTCGGCAACGCTGTCAAGCCTTCCAAAAAGGCGAGTCACTGGAGATCTTCTCCTGCGACAACTGGGTCTGACAAAGAACTGCAGCTGTTCTTGCAAGCTGCGATTCACGTTCCACAAAGTCGTGCTTCTCCTTGGTCTGCTTCTCCATCGTTAACCGGAGATCTTCCAAGTCGTTCTCCTGATCCAAAACCACACTTTGTCTTGGTCCGAGTGGCATGCTCCATGTATGGCCTTCTTGATGGTTGCCTTGATAGCATCGCATCTATCGTAGATTTCTTTGATCTGCTGCTCGTACATGTCCTGAAACTGCACTGTTCCCGGGTACTCACCAGCTTCGCTAGCGACACGTTCCGACAAATGGTCACGAGCAGACGACAACCTTCGCAGGGCTCGTGGTTTCACAACAACGACAAGGTCCTTCTGCTGTTGTAGTTCCAGCAACTGTTTCATGCAAGAATCCACCTTCACCAAGTCCGATTTCTCACAGTACGCTCTCCAGCAAAAGCAGTTCGCCGGCCTCCTTTTTCATCAAGTCCCTTGTTTTCTGAGCACAGTTGTTTGGCAAAGTCGCCTGAAAGATCGAAGGGCGCACTTAGTCGGCACACGACAACCACACTCTCATCAGCTTCAGCCCGAACCTGGCGGTGCTCTGCGGTCAGTAAGGCTTTATACGTGTTTCTCCACCTCGTGGATTTCTCATGACTTGATGGCTGCTTGGCAGCAAATTGATGTGGACGTCTGTTTTGGCAACACGGGTTCAAAAGAGCTGGGGACAAGGCGTGTAGTCAATGATCTGCTGATCATAGTGCAACCGTATGAGCTTTTGAGACATCAAGGCGCACTCCTGCACCATGAACTCAACTACGCGTGCAAGATGATTGTGTGCCTGCAGTTTTTCTTGAAAGAAAGCACCATCCTTGATATACCGAGGATCGTCTATATCGATCATACCTGTGCATTTTCAAGCTGAGTCACGCACGTCATGCTGCAATTGCAAGACTGAAGGGCACAGAGTACAATGACAATATCAAATATCTCTTGTGTCACTAAGTACTGCCGAGCTTCTGTATCCATACTTCTCCTTGCCGAACATCTTCGGCAGTGGCCAGTTGATCTGACTGTAGTCCTTGATGGATCGAAAGAGCACACACAAGAAAATCAACAAACACACGAAGCTGACTATGCCACAACATCGACCGGCACGACGTTTCGGAGCTCATGCACCGGACGAACTGCACAGGACTGACCAGGAAGCTGCTGGCCTCTGCCAGCCAACCATGAAGGTTGCCTGTGCTGCTCGGCAGCTTCCTGACGAGCTGAGGAGACCAAGCTAGAAAAAAGAAGAGCTGAATTATTTCTGACAAAATGAGCAAAAAATGGCCGCGTCCTAAATTTCGTCAGGTTGGTAACATTGAGATACTTTGGAAGCTTCGGCATCTCTATGTCCTGACAGATGCCCATGTCTGCACAGAGACAACAGCAAGCTGCAGGCATGCGTCCACAAACTGAGCTGTGCTCCGCTGCCATCGGGCTTGTGATCGTAGCCTGGAGAGGGGATAGCAGATAGCAATGCAAACGCCAGCAGGTGCTGACAACCTGGCATGCTGCCTGTCCAGACTTCTGCAATATGCCACTGCTGAAACTCTTCTTCATTGTGCCGGTGCTCCTCAGCTCGACAGCGCTTCACAAACTACTTCACCTTTTGCCCTTCGCTGAGAGTGCAGCTGTGGCGACAGAGCCTGTGGCGACATGGCCGCCTTAGCGAGAAGCTGAAGTGAGAAGCTCAGAAACCAAGGCCCTCTTTGAGTCCTTGGTAACATCAGGATGCCATACGTAACAACACGGTTGTTATTCTTGCGGATTGCCCCTACTGTAGCATGCGAACGGACGCGAAGCATGCAAAGGCGCCTGCAGCTTCGGCTTCGAAAAACCTAGCAGCTCTACCTTCACTCTCTTCAAAGCCGAACAGCAACGATCCGAAACATCGGAAGCATGACAAACTGTGGCTGATCTCCGCCCGACATGCAAAGCCGACACTGCGCAAGAGCTATACTAGATTTGTGAACCTAGACCTGGGCTGTCATGCCATACGTTGCTGTACAAGCAACACTTCTGTGTACGGCCCTCTTGTCGCAAGCCACCTTTTTCTCTCGCTGCGTCGAGAACAGCCATCTCGCAGCTGTGGCTTGGTGCAGCGCTCGCCCCAACCGATCTGCTGAGCGACACCTGCTCCGTTTGGATCACCAGGTGGGTGCCTCGTAGTAGCACGCCCTGATAACCTCATGGAGTCCTCCAGTCCATCGGCATAGGCGACAGGTGCAGAGACCATGAATGCCAAGAAAAGGCTCTGGCATTCTGCGCGCTTTTCGCACCTCTGAGCCTGCGACTCCATCGCCTTCGTTGCACTCTTCGGGGCTTTCGGGGTCAAACAAGCCACGTTCGACGTACATGCGCACGCAAACACACACACAGACACACACAGACACACACAGACACACACACTTTGGCTCGGCACGTACTGATGCGAAGGCAGACAGACAAGACCAGACAACACAAAGACAGATTGCAGCAACTGTGCAGGCTTAGTTTCAAGCCTATGATAGAAGCAACACTTTTCGGTCAAAACGTTTTTGGCACCCAAACCCTTAACAATTTCCAGGTCGAGACACAACCTCTCCATTTTCTATTAAACCAATTTCCGTTTCAAACCCACTAGATCGCGATTTTCTAATAAACCAATTTCCGTTTCAAACCCCAGCTCCAAGCCCAGAGCCCAGAGCCCAGAGCCCCAAGAAGCCACCCTGCCCGCCAGCCCCCAACAGCCGCCCCCAGCCCCCCCAAAAAAAAAAAAAGTGTACAC